>WEIS01006091.1:1049-37606 GCA_013389965.1 Todus mexicanus | reverse complement strand
AAGCTTCTCCATCCTTGCTCCCCTCGTCTGCTGCTTTTCAGTTGGCATGACTCTTGCCATCGGACGTGATTTCACGCTGTCTTGCAAAATGTGCACAACAAAGACCATGGTGGGATACAGTGCAGGCAACTTGTAGTGCTCTGCATTTTTTTTTAAGCTTCTCTGGTTTTATGATCTTGTTTTCTTTCCGTGGCTAAATGCTAGATTTCTCTGTCCATCCAATTCCTTTGCCATTTCCTTAACGAGTTCTGTACATTCGAACATGTATGTCCTGGAACAAATTCAACATAAAGTCCCAGAAGAAGCATTAAAGGTAAGGATGTCTGGATGCAGGTGCATTTTTTTAAAAACCAAGTATTTAAGTGCTCTAGTAATGGTCAAGCAGACTGAAATATTAAAATACTCTTGACAGCAGTGAAATGTTCCATGATGTGAGGCACTACTTGGATTGGGACTTAATAAAAACTTCCTTTGAGGAGAGGCATTTCCCAGTTATCTCAGCTCTGATCTCTCTTATCCCTGTGCTAACATGAAAATGAAGTTATTTATGTTTTCATGACTGCCAACAAAAAAGATTATTATAGCTGTAATGTACTAAAGAATAGTCAGCATGTTAACCTGAGTGAAACCCAGCAGAACTTGTTGCCTCCCAGATGTGGAGCACAGAGCCTTTTTCTGAGCATGGTGATTTAGATACATCATCCCAGTTTTGCCTTCAAGCTCCCAATTTTTACTTACTGAGCAGTCCTCTTATACACGAGGTGTTCTTTAAACAAAGAGTTCAGTAGCCTGTACAAAATATTCAAGCATGCTCTTATCTAAAGCAGAAAAGCAACTCCCTCTAGGCAAGAGAGCTGCTGTGTTCAGCTGAGGGACTGGGCTTTCAGTGCCAAGCATCACCTCTTGGCTAACAGATACTGTCTTCTTAGCCCTGGTTCCACGATAAGGACTTGAACGACATGGGAAATGTGACAGCTAGAATTTGGCAAATGGTTCATTGAACTTACTCAGGGGTAATCTGGATGGGTACACCCTATTATTAATTTACTTGTAATAAACCCACTTTTAAATAGCTCATTTACTATGTTAATGTGGAGATGGTTTTAAGGCAGAATCAGTCTCCTAGCTGGAGAGAGGGTCTGGAGAGAAATAATTAAAATGTATTTTAATTGCCTTTGCTGAAAACCTGAGATAATGCAGATGAGTGCCCTGAAAGAATTTATAAATGTTTCTTTAAGGGCAAAGGGGATTTCAGGATTTGAATCCTGAATGGAAAATGGCCTAAGTTTTGATTCTTCTTAGTTTATTCTTTAAAGAGTTTCCTAATTAGCAGTTTTGCAGAACTAAGTCACAATGACCTTCTCGTGGACTAGAATTGTCACTTAATGCCTTCCAAATGGGGTATTTGAAAGCCTCTCAGCTGGCAGTTCTGGTGTTCTGTAGCCTCTACTCAGTTGTGCTTTCCTTTGGTTGCAGTATTTGCCTTTGCATGATCCTTTTGCAGGGAAGGGTGGTTTATCTCTTCCATGGGCTAGTACACAGATTGCACACAGGCGGCCTGCAACTGTTGCTTGTGTCTCTGCAGCATGAGAAGTACACCAGCCAGCTGCAAATGAATTACAAAGGCACGGCAATGAAGAGGGCGGAGCAGCCCATGGAGCACAGCGTCTACACCGAGTCCCCGCAAGCAAAGCTGGAGAAAGGAGAGAGGAAAGCAATTACAGGTACTCGCTGGGGAACCAGTTCATCAAGATTCAGAACAAAGTGCAGCTTGAGCCCTGCACTGGGTCATGATTCTGACAGTACAGTGTTGTGGGTTGTGTCCAGGAGCAGTTCTAGGAGGGTGATATTTCTAAACCTCTGAGTATTCCAGAGTCTTAAGTTTTTGGAGATTCAGCCTTCAAAGAAAATCAGCTGGCATGATGGCTCACACATGCCTTGTCACTGTGTGTGTGCTGGAGAACCTGTGGGCTGAGCAGGTTTGGTAAGTTCTTTGGCACCTGTCTGGTCTATTTTTAATTTCCTAATCGTGAGCGGGTGTTTGAACAGAGGTGGTGACTCAGAGTAGCAAATGTATGGCGTGGTGCTGGCAGGCAAGCAACGAAGCAACAACCCATGTCTTTCAAAAAAGCCCTCTATGGTCTTTAATGGCTGTATTTCCAAATGTGCAAATACCGGGGATTGAACTGACTGCCAAACTGGGAAACGTTTGCTTCAAGTTTGCTGTTCCCTAGCTGCAAACCTTTTCTGTTTGAAAAAATCTTTCTGTTCTCCATTTCTTTACCCACTGCTGTCTTCCTTTAAAGAGCCCTAGGCAAACTCATTTCCTCCCTGTCCCCGTCATGGTGGGCCAAGACCCCACCAGCAGTTTTGTCTCATCCATCTCACCCAACTTCCTACCTCCTGTACATACTGCCCTGGTGGATCTCTCCCTGGTTCTGCTCACATATTGGTTGATGGCCTTCTTGAACTTGATGATGCATGGGAGGAACAAATACGATTTTAAAGCATCCCAGTGACGGATGACCACCAGTGATGGACTTGCAGCACTAGGATGGCAGAGCAATTGGAAAGCTTTAGGGTTAGCAGAGAGAACACCCACTGGGTCTGTTGGAGGAAGAAGCAGGGAGGTGAGTGGATGGGCAAATGAAGGAGTGAGACAGCATCTTGGGCTAGACAGAGATACAGCAGCTTTCTAGAAAAGTGTATAACTTTGGGTAAATCCATTAAGGCTTCATGATAATTAACTGGAGTGGGTTGGCTGACCTTAATCTCCCGTGTATTGTCTTTAAGAAAATCCCTCTAAGCTGGCATAGTGTAGTAAAACAGTGTAATGTTTCTCCCTGGTCTCGTTGTTGCCTCCAGCTGTGTGTGGAAGCACATGCACTGGTGTGCCCCCAGCCTTTCTTTGTGCTGCTTTAGCTGTGTCCCTGTATCACCCTCCCCCATGGATGTGGAGTTTATGACTTTGCCTCACAAGCGTGCAGTTAAAGGGATGAAGTTGGTGATAATTAACCGTGACACTGTGGAGGGTGAGAAGAGGTGATGCTCACTGTGGGAAGAGCTCTGCAGCTGCCTTTCAAGGGGCATGGGGTTTGTGAAAATCATGGCCAGTAACTGGGCCAGTTTGCCAGTAATTAGATCCAGTTTGCATTTGCTGCTGCCTGGTTGCGTGAACACTCTCATTTTTAATTTTGCCACCTTCCAAAATATGCACTGGTTGGTTTTAACCTACATAGCGTAAGTGGTTGGTATTTGGAACACCTTCAAAGTCAGGATGTTGAGTGACTCTTCAGCAAGGTGACCCATTTCTCTTGCATGTGGTTTGCAGACCTGCATTACTTTTTTGTCATTGTTAGCAGGCACAGACCATAGGTCTAAGGCAGAAATGGCTACGAGTACTTATTGGGGACCAGCAGTGAAGTATGTCACGTGTAGTGGGACTGATGGACTAAAAAAAATCTGTGAAGTGCTGCTAACCCCACTGAAAGATGGAGGAATTCAGGACTTTTTGCTGGAAGTATTCTGCTGGATTGGACTGGAGCCTGTGGAAGCAAGAGAGGGAATCTGAGCGTTAAATCGGTGCCTTACTCTCCAAAAAGCATCTCTGTCACATGAGCAGAATGATCAGTGGGTCCCATTTTCATCCGTGATGTGACTAATTCACCTTGTCTTCAGCTGCACACATGCACAGTTTCTCCTTGGTTGCTTGGAAGAGTGGCAGCAATTTAAAATGATTAGTGGAAAGAAGAATGTCGTATTCTTACGGGGAGTGGGCTTGCTTACTGGCAGCAGAAGGAGGCTGTTGGGGAAAGAGCTGTTTTGCTAAGCCTGTAGGTATTTAGGAATTTGCATTGACTAATTAAAACAAGGTCTGGGGTGACAAAAGCCTTTAGAAGGATCGCTTCCCAGGGCCCGGGTGGAAAAAGAGGCAGAGGGAATGCAAGCTTTCAGGGAAGTGGTTTAACAAAACAGTGTGAACAATTAGAGCTGCTTAGGAATGGGAGGAGGTGAGGGGCTGAGCATAAAGAGATCCAGCAGAGTGAATGGGAAACAGCCAGTTAGTCTTTATGCTGTTGAACTTGCAGCTTTTGGATGTGTGTTGCCTGTAAGCAGAAAATCATCAGTCTTTGTGAAATGTTTGAGGCAAGGAGCTTGGAAGCCCCATGGGTTGGATATGGATACGAATACCAAAATCACCCACAGTTCTGCTAGTTAAGGCTAAAAATAGCCATCAGCTCATGTTGAAAGCCTTAAGTGATCAGGAGCCAGGTACAGCCTTGAACTGAGGAGATCTTAAGACTCTCACAATCCCCATCTGTGGCTACCTGAGTGGAGGTATGGGATGAGATAAGCTACTTTGCGGTCTTCTGCTCTCAACACATAGTTAATCCTCAGGCTGGTCTTAATTTTTATGCTTTTTTTTTTTTTTTTTTAAGCCCTCACAGGCTGATGGGACTAGATAATGCCGAATCTGATGACTAACCTCTGAATAACTGCTGCAGGCCTGAGTTTCCAGGGGTGGAGGCTGCCCACAGCGTCCAGCTGAAATGGGCATCACCAGCTGCAGGAACAGGACTTGAGCTTCTCCCAGGATCTGTGAAATAGGCTTGCTCGCCAGGTTAGCGTTCATGTCAGCAGGAAGTCCTCTGAACAGAGTGGCCAACTTGAAAGTCTTGTTGGTGTCTGGGGCTGAGGTCAGCAGGCAGTGTGCATGGAGGCAGTGGGAGTTGTGCCCAGTTGTGAAGTGGTTTCCATGGTCTTTGGCTGCTTTCCCCATGAGATCATGGTAATAGCTATTTAGACGCACGGCTCTACCCTAGCCTTTAATTTAGGCGAGTGGTGGTGATGTATCTGCTTTTCGTCTGAGCTAGGGTGGTGGTACCTGCAGCATGTTAAAGGTTTGAGCATGTAAATTAAACAAACACATTTGTGATTATCAGCCTGATTTGAAAGCCTCTGAGATCTGTCGGTCTTCATAGCAGATACAAAAGATCAGGGCTTAGGTTTGCCATGCACAAGTGAAATAAATATTGCGGCAAAGAGTCAGAGAACTGCTTTATGGTTTTTCCTGCTATATCTGAATTCTCTATGTTGGAGGGGAGTTATACAGCAGAGATGTAAGGAATTAAATTTAAAATGTTATAGCTAGATCACCTTTTTTTTTTCCCTAAGGCCTCTACCATAAGAAGCCTACTCTGCATCTTCTGAAGATGGACATTATTGTTGTTAATAATGAATCAAAAATGGTTTGACTTGAAGCAAGCTGGATTTATCATTCTTTTGTTGTGGCTTGCTGTGGACAGCTTCAAAGCTGTGTGTGCTTCTGTCAGCAAAGAAATTTGCCGTTGCCGTCTGTCTCACTGGTCACGGTTTGAAGCTTTGTGAGGACCTGGGCAAAGTGCAGCCCTCAGTCCTGTCCTGACCACAGGGGACACCTTCAAGGGAAATCAGACCCCTCTACAGTGGGAGCCATGTGCTTGTCATGACAGCTCTTCTGCCCACTGGCTGATAGAAAGCAGCATTAACACAGGCTTTCTCTTTTCTGTTTCATCACCTGGACTGTGTTTTTAGTCCTGCCCTTGTGTCCTTCCATGTGATTCACTTCTCCATAACTACACCCTTTGTATCAACATGTCTCATTTTCTCTTGTTGTGCTGCCTCTCCTTCAGGTAATCAATAGTTCTGTATTAATTAAACAGGCTACATTCTTGTCAGATTTGTTGAACAAGTGGACCTCTCTTGTTCTGCACTAAAACAGCTTTCATTTTCCTTTCGAGCAACTGCCCCAAAGCCTGAAATCCAGGAGCAGAACATGTGTATGTCAGTGGTCTTCCCTGTATTACATCCTCGCCAGTAGCTCAGTATTTGTCTGGTTGAATGCTTGTGCTGACCTCAATTCAGTTATCTAAAAGGATGGGTTTCAGGCTGTCTGCCTGAATTGATGAGCCAAGAAATATGTCTAAACGAATTGGCACCATCTGGGCAGCCTGGCACGGAGCGGGGAGAGGTGGTAACGAGCTGCCTTCAGTTGGAGGAAGGCTCATGTCATTAAAATGACCGAGCACTTCGTTTTCATTGGTGTTCTTTGCTTCACCACTGACTCAGACAAGCCCCAAGTCTCTCTGCTCTTGCAGGAGCTTCCATCTTACACTAAAATATAACAGACCATGGTATTGTGTATCCTGGGACCCGGGCAGACACGCGGCTCTGGATGCTGCAAGTCCAGAGAGAGGTCACTACCCAAAATGCCTCCCAGCTGGTGAAGAGCAAAGCCCCCTGGCACAACTGCACATCTAGCTGCTCCCTGGCCCACTTCTGTCACAGCCGTCTGGTTTAGCTGCCTTCCTCTCATGATTTTTTTCTTTCCCCTCCCCTTTTTGCACAATATTGTCGTGTTAGAGCTGGAGTGGGGAGATGCATCAGTTTTGTTGTGCTGGCAAATTAGAAGGGACAGAAGCATCTGACATGAGCAGGGCGATGAATTCATACAGCTCTTCTCAAGTCAGGGGGGTTTTACTCTGGCTCAGGATCTGGCCGCTTTCAGCAGTAGCTGAGAATGAGGGTGTCTGTGTCACTTGGTAATGGTATTCAAAATGCAAATTAATATGAAGGCTTAGTGGAAACGTTAATTGCTTTTAAAATATTGAAACTGTCTCCGAATGGCAAGAGACCGACTCCTTGGCTTTCTATTTGCGCATATTGCAGCCTTCACAATGAAGTTGTAGCTTATTGTGGAGTCTGGGAGAGGGAAGGAATGGAAAAAAACCCTGCAGAAGTGAGCAGATGTGTTGCACACACTGTAACAGAACATTGTCAGGGGGCTGGTGGCCCCAGGTCTGTGCACTCTGGCCAACCTGATGCGCTCTCTGTAGGTGCTCCTTCATGTGTGATGGGATTTTGGCTTTGTGCTAGCTATTGTCAGACAGGGTATTTGGGGAATTTCCAAGCACCTATTAAGGCTCTTCACAGTAGAGGAGGAAATTTGAGCTGGTTCATTTTTCTTTACAAATGAAATCTTTTAATGAGTCTATGAAATCTGCTATTTTCCTTCAGCTTTCCTTGAAATCTCAAAGTTCCTCATAATCAGAAAAAGCCTGACCAAGGCTGGCTTGCTTCTCAAGATGACTTTTCCCTGTGGTAGAAAACCTCCTGGGGAACAAACGTAGTAGCTTCTGTGTTCAGAATGCAGGCGGGACACAGTTCTTTGGGCTGGAGCAGCTTCTGGGAAGAAGTCTGTCTTGCAAGGTGGATGTGAGCTATTTTAGCTCACTTTTGCCCCTTTGGAAACAAATTTTTATTGTAACAGGTAACTAGAATCATCTAGACTAGGGGGCCTTTGGGATCCTGTGAGGGGTTGGGAAGTGCTGGAGAGATGAGCTGTAACAAGGCAACTCCATGTGAGGCGCGCCTGGTAGTGGCTCTTGTGCTTGGGAAAGATGCTGCTTCTGCAATAGTCAAGTGCAGAATGGTCTTTGCATTTCATCTCTAGGGTAGCATGCTCAGGATTTGTTCCAACAGCAACTGAAAATAAACCACAGATGAGCTTTCATAATGAATTGTATTAATCTGTGTCAAGTATCCAAAATCTCATGTTTCTTCAGGGTTGAGCCCTTTACCGTGCCCCACTGGATGGATTTGTCCATCACCTCAAAGTGTTTTTCTCTTTCTTCTGGTTCTGAGTGCCTCTTGGCCATCAACCCTAAGATCAATACTGCAGTTAGGAGAGTGATAATCCCTTGCAGTGCGTGTCCCGATGAAATACCTGATGTTGGTAGAGCAGATCTCTGCAGTGGGGGGGTCTAGTGGGCAGGTCAGCGCATGAAGAGAGGGTGGTAGGTTTCTGATAGGCTCAGTGACAGATCTCAGTCTAGCAGAGGCCAGACCCAACATTTGGGTGCCTCTGTTCATTGACAGGCTTGTGAATAGGGTTTTTTTTTTTCCTTATCTTTTTCTTTTTCTTCCCTTCTCCCCTGAGTGGTTTATCCATCCTCAGTTATGAAACAGGTTGCTTGGCAATTCCAATTTATTCGTGGTGAGAAATCCTTCCTCCTTTGAACTTTCAAAGGCCGCCTACATAATGGCAACACATTTTATCTTCCGCACACTCTTGGCGGAAGGGAGAGTAATACTTTCAGCCTCTTTTGATGCTTGGTGTGAAGGGAGGCAGCATGGTATATTTTGAAACATGAAGAAGATCTCTTGAAAAGGGCCTGCAGGCTGCACCTGTAAAGCAAAGTTTTTGCCTGTGGACCATCAATGTATGAGCTTATATATCTCTGGAGTTATTCTAGAAAAAAAATCTGAAGTAGTGGCCATTTGGGTCTGTGTTGCTTTAGAAACAGCAGCATGAAATCAGGTTTATTTTTTTTTTTCTTTGACTTATTTAATTTCCCTTCCTCTCCTGACTTCCCTTATGCTAATGGCTGCTTTCTGTCTTGTCCTTTGCAAGGTAGGCGAAATTGCAGGGCTGTTTGAGAGCTGCTTTGCACAGGGCAGCGTGTGCTTTTAAAGCCACGAGCCAAGCAGCAGCTGGCGGTAGAAGCTCGGCTATGGCTTTGGAGCTGGAGCCAGGGTTTAAGACGTGGCCAGTAAAGCGTCTGCTGGTGCCTGTTATGGGTGGAGGCAGAAGCAGCAAAGCTGGAGCTTAACCTCAGCCCCTGACCTGTCCTTGTGTTACTATCACCTCTACATGAAAGAACAAAAGCTGCTTTATTTCCTTCTCTTATTATGTTTTTATAATAGTTTAATAATAATAGCAACTACACCACAGGTAAATTGAGGTGTATTCTTTTCACTTGCTGCATAAACAGCAGCAGCCCAAGGCACTGCCAAAACATGATGTTGTTTCATGGTAGGCAAAATGAAAAGCAGTGGATCAGCTTGTTTGGGTACCAGTCATTGCTGGGAAGCCCTGATCTTCCAGTGAGAGTTCTCAGAACAGAGAAAATGATGGAAACCTTGCTGTTCCAGGGAAAGCTTCTCCTTGAGAACAAGCCCTGTCCTGCAGTGACTCTGGAATCCACTTGGTTTACTTTAAGCTTCAGAGCACGAGAGTTTACTTCTTTATGTATGCGTGAGGAGACAGTTTGACCACTTTCCTTAAATTTGTAATGCTTCAAGAATTTCCTGTTGTGGGATGTGTGTCACTTAGAGTGGGAGTGGTGAAAAGATGGAAGAAATCTCTGGCCTCATGACATCTGAGGACACGGTGGGGCAAGAAAGGGCAGAGCTAAAGCCTTCCCAGTTAAGATCAGGAAAAAAGTGTGATTTTTCACCTGAATTGCAGGTGAGTTGCAGACAGTTTTGTGGTTAGCGTTTTGTAGTAGTCTGTCCTGGCAGAAATCGTCCTGTGGATATTGAGGGTAGAAAGGGAGAAGAGCCAGAATTTGGGAAACACAGCTATTAAAGAGAGTGAAGGAAGGTGGAGTCAGCATCTTGCAGCAGGATATAGAAAAGAAAAAGGGAGGGGAAGAGGACGGGAGGGGGAAGAGAAAACCTTGAACATACTCATTATTATGTATAATTTGCTGTTGTTATACCTGCAGTGTAACAAGTACCTGATCTCATCTGACCCTGCTGGTTTTCCTTTTTTGGCATGTGATTGACTTCTGTGAACCTGGTAAATGGGTATTTTCTGTCTCAAAGTATTTGCTTCTCCTCTTTCTAGAAACCAATACTTACCGCACCCCTCTTTATGGGCAGCCCTCCTGGTGGGGGGAAGATGATGTGAATAACAAGGAGGACAGAAGGCAAGAGGAACATTACTCAGGTAATGGAGGTGATTTGGAATGGGAGAAGCTGGGGAGGACAAAATTTCTGCACACTTTTGACCTTTACTGTGTGAAGCCATCCTGCTTCAAGGCTTTAATTATCACTTTTTTTTTGTCCTCATATTTGCACATTCCTATGTGTAGATTGCCGATGTTGAAATCAGAATAAGGGAAAAATAAAATGTTTCCCCTAAAATTCTTGAACGTTGGAAACAGCAGATGTGGAATAATTCACTATGGATGAGAAGGGCCTTGCTAAGCTTGTTTAAGACCTGGTTATACAATCTGTGGTTGTATGCAGCCTACCTGAACAAACCATTCAGTGTCTCCCAGAGCCTTTCTATCTATAAGACAATTTAAGAACTTATGTATTGAGTGGATTTGATTAAAGCAGAAGCAGTCTTGTTGCTCACCTCATCATCCTTAGAAACCATTTAGCTTTACCATTCCTGTTGTTGTGGATCTGTATGCATCGAAGGTGTCTTTTTTCACCGGTGCAGTAAACCTGAAGCACATGCTTCACTGCACAAAGAAGCATTTTATTTCCTTGCACGTGCAGCGTATTTGTTCTCTAACAGAGAGGGGTTGTGATTAGTAGCCCTCCCAAGAGGCTGAAGTGAATAAGTGACCCTCTAGCCAGGAAGTTTTTAGTACTACTGAAAAAAATGTGGTTTTGTTCTTGGTGATGTTACAGAATTAGATGTTGATCCAGCAAAGCCATGCTTATGATTAGCTTTGCACGCTCGAGCGTTTATTTCAAACTGTGGGAAGTTGAGTAGGTGTGGATGGAATGAATTCAGCGAAGTGAAACAGGATCTTCCTTCCACATCAGCCCAAACATACAGAAACCTTCAATTGCCGTCAACCACATCAGTTCTGTCAAAACACACAACCGTGTGCATGTGTGCCTGCTCAGCTCTCTCTTTGGGGAGCAGTGGAGGAGAGGACAAAGTGAATATAACAAAAATTGGTCAGACCACAGAAGTGCAGTAAGCACTGATTTTGGTGATGAGGTCACAGTATGAAGCTGTCTAAAAGAGAACTTGTATTTTTTCTTTAATCCATTTCAGCTAATGTTTGTGAATTGAATGTTTTCTTCCCCTTTTTTTCCACCCCTTTTGTAGAAAGATCAAAAGAGATAACCCAACATGAAGAGGAACTGAATGGTAATATTTCTACCTATAGAGAAGCCCAAGAACAGTCTGTGTTTGCCTTTCGGAGAGAACCAAGTTACTTTGAGATTCCAACTAAAGAATTTCAGCAGCCCTCAAAATCTCCGGAAACACAGGTCCATGAGATACCAACAAAGGATATTGATGCTGTAGTAGCTCCCGTTGTACAGAGTCACGCCTCTTTCACCATTGAATTTGATGATGGCACCCCTGGTAAAATAAAAATAAAAGACCATGTAACTAAATTTTCACTGAGACAGAGAAGACCGTATAGTAAGGAACCAGCTCATACTGAAGTGATATCAGCAGAGAGCAAGGTGGCTGACTGGCTTGTCCAGAATGACCCAAGCTTGCTGAGACGGCAGTCTCCAGGAGATGATGTATACAGCACTAAGAGTGACCTGCCGGTTCATGTGAGAACGCTTAAAGGTGAGTGAATGTCTCCTCATGTGGACATAAGTTCTCTGTTGATTGTGCAAAAACTGAATAATAAAGGGGGAAACCCCTTCTCCTGTCAAGGAGAGCTGGACTTAATTATCTCTGCTCCAAATTTGCAAGATGAAGAGCATTTCTGTTAATGACTGTTAATGGTTTCGAATCTGGATAACAGGCTCTTCACCTGGCCCTGAAGTCATGTGTGTTGTTGGCCTGGGAACAGTCGAATCTGGTTTCTCTATATCTATAGCACCAGATCAGCAGTAACAGCGATTGCAAAAATGGTTTTGATTTTTAAATGTCTAAAATAATTTCCATGGGATCAGGCAGGTTGGTAAACACAAGTATTTCAGTGGATTTTCTTCTCCTGTGTGAAGGAATGACTTCTTTTTATCTGTAGTCCAGAAGAGGCTTAAGTGTGATCATCCTGGTGGTGACCTGAGCCACTTGGTTGGATGACCAAAGCTCCTGACAGTGAGGCTGCTGACAGAGTTCTCAATGGAAGAAATTGTTGTGCTTGTAGAAGGTTTTTTTTCTCTTAAACTAAAGCTTCTCTTAAATCCTGCTTTGTTCAAAAACTTCAAGCTTTGTGGATCTGTGTCTTGTTAAGTGTGTCACTGTGAGGAATTCTTTGGGGATTTGGAAAGGTCTGAAGTGTGTCATTTAAAGCCCAATTCTTACCGCAGCTGGTAGGACTCATCTGATTCTCATGTGACTTTGAATATATTTTGCAAGATTTGGACTTGTTTGGATGTCTGTTTTGGGCCGTGCCCTGAACAGCTTGTAGGATACCACTGATTCCTGCATTCTCACTGCTTTTGCAGGGTTCTGGAAAAGCTGTCACTTTGAATTGCAACTTTAACTGATTAAGACATATTGAAGATTACCAGGCCTACCTAATTACAGTTGGACTCAGTGATCTTAAAGATCTTTTCCAACCTAAACGATTCTATGATTCTACTTGTACTTGAGGTCCTTCTTAAATGAGAGCAATACATTGTTTTCCCATAGAGGAGTGTTTGCTTGGTCCTTGTTACAAAAAAACCTCCTCGTAATATGAAGAGTGTTACCTATTACACTTCCCACTTGACATTTTGTTTATAGTTTTTTGAGAAGCCTTTATGGTCACAAAGGTCTCAGGTATCCAGCCCTGGGGTTTGGCATGGCATGGAAATTGAATTGTTTTGTTGTCCTTGCTTTTTTCTAGTCCTTCCCAACAAGGGACAATGTTGAGATGCCTTGCTTGATTTTTTAGGGTCTGTGTTTCAGTCCATGTGATAGAGTTTTGTGGTTTGAACTGGGTTGGTTTTTTTTGTTTTGTTGTTATACTGGATTTTGTCAACTTGCTGGAGAACGTTGTCAGGGATAGAAATGTGGTTCAGTGGTTTTGCCTGTTCCTCTATGAGAAAACTAGAGAGTTAGGCAGCTGGTGCTCATTCTGGGATTTTCCCAAGCAACGCACAGGATTACTGGGCTGACTGCACTTGCCTCCTTACAATCCATAAGGCACAGAAAGAAGCTGAGGTAGTTTAATGTATAATTTGCATATCAAGAGATCAACTCTTCGGACATTTGTTTAAAACATACATTGTTGGTGGCCTGAGGAGTTTATCCACCTCTGCTTTGGCAGAGGACAAGGTGTCATTTATCTGCGATAGCTGGGTAACGTGTTCTTCTGGCAGGGCTAATTTTGGAGATGTCTTGGAGGCTACCGCTGGCTGCCTACCAGGCTTGGGTTTTCAGGATCAGAGACGCCGACCATTGGGGCTCATTAGTAAGAGTTGTTTACTTTCAGGAACAACATAGTAAATATAAAGCCTGGTATCAAGACTAGGAACTTCAGGTCTTATCAGGCTGTGGGGATGTGCATGGTGTTCTGCTGGGGCATCCATGGGCATGGTGGGTGTTTGTCCTTGTGTCCTCACTGTTTTGCATTCAGCAGAATTCTTAGGCAAGACCCTTTAATTTAAGAACTTTCCCTTCCAAGGATGAAGCTTATCGGCCTTCAGGGCATAATGCAAAGTTTACTGGCTTCCTTCATGAGGGTGTTAGGAAGCTCTTCAGAGGACTGACTCCTGAGTTGAATGGATCTTGTATTAAATTCTAATCTTTCACAGTTAACTCGAGGTAATAAATGGTCTTCACCCATGTGTCTGGAGAACTTGCAAAGTAGGTTTAAGCAGTTTTCCTTTCAAACACGTGGTATTTTAGCCAGTATATCTTGCTGCATATTACAGTCTAGAGCGCAGAGACCTCTTTCCCCGTTCTCCCGATGACAGGTTCCTGGTCGTTGACTGAATCGTGTTCTGTGCCTTCACACCAGTTTCCTTCTCCAAAAAAAGGTTTGTTTTTTGGTTTACTTTTAATTTTTTGTTTTACTTCAACTTACTTTCTGAGAGTCCGGAACTAAGGTGCTGAGGGGCAGGCATCGCTGATGTGTAGGGAAGGTTGGAAAGATGGTTGTTGCTAACGCAAGTGAAAATAATTATAAACTTACTTAAAGCTTAGCGAAGTCTAAATAACGATTTAACCTTTGCTTGGCTGGTTATAGGATGGTGTGACTCATGGGGGTATTGTGGTGGGATTCTTAAATCTTCAGGAAAATTAAACAATCTTGCAAACGTACTTTTCTGTTAGCCTTTGGTTTATTCTGCCTTGTAGAGGTGGGTAGCGTGGGTGCTCAGAGATGCATGCACTTGTAATGCACGGATGTGGTCTTTCATCATAAGGATTTGGTTTCATGGGATGCAATGTGCAGGGTTTGTTTACTGATCCTGCAGAGAGATTTCTTCTCTGTAACAGAGAGAACCTAATGAGGTGATCTTGGACTACAGTAATCGGGCAGAACAGCAAAATAAACTCATCATTTTTATTTAAATGTAAAAAAAAATTGAAACGAAACACTAGGTATCTAAAATAATTGGCATTACAAAATTGGAAACCTTTGGGGTTGAAATGATTTCTGGGGTTGTTTTTTAATAACTTGATAACCAACCAGTTGTGAAAAGCAGAGTTAGGAATCAGCTTGCCTTCTGTTTTATTTCCTCTGACATCGTGCAATCCCTGTACTACAGCAGGTGTTTTTGAAGTTGTTTAAACCTATAGGATTTTTTAATTTTACTGAAATTATAAATTTCATCTGGGATGTAATGACAGGGCCACAGCAACTGAGAATACGAAAGTCAAATCTGCTTATCTTGTTTCCAGGCAATAGGCACGAGGACGGGACGCAGAGTGACTCCGAAGACCCTGTGGCACCCAAGGCGGAGAAGGAGACGACGACGACAACGACAGGCAGCGAACGTGCAACGGAACAAACTAGGCTGCAGCGCCAGATGAGGCGTGATCCCCACGAGATGCTGCACAACAAGCAGGCCTTCGTCATTGAGTTCTTCGAGGACACGCCACGGAAGAAGCGGTCTCAGTCCTTCACGCACAGTGCTCACTCCTCCCAGAGTGACACCGACCCAGGGCTGAAAAACAAGGTTGAAAAGCGCAAGAACGCGTTGCCGGCAGAGAAGCTGGGAAATACGGTACCTCCATCCCACCTTGGTGCCCAGGCAGGCAAAACCAATAATAACTCCTCTGGGACACAAAGAACTAGCTCCTTCAAGAGGGAGAAGACGGAGGATCGCATCAATTCTTCATCTTCCTCTGCATCCAGATCATCAGCCAAAACTTATGGGAGTGTTGGAAGGAAATCTAAGATGGCTCAGGATTTTATGGCTGAGTACTTGCGGGAAACTGCTCAGTCTGGGAAACCGAGCGCTGAGAAACCGGCACCTCTGCCCATGCCGGTAGCTCCATGTGTGGTTGTATCGTCAGAACCAGAGTCTGCCTCTGCTCCACCTCCAGAGGTAAAGTCAGCCCAGGGCAGGAGGAATGATGAGGAAGACAGTGTGAGCGAGACGGGCACGTACACCATCGAGACAGAGTCGCAGGATAAAGAGGTGGAGGAAGCACGAAAAATGATAGATCAGGTAAACGCTGCTTTTCTGTGCTTGGCCAGTGAGCTAAGGGCTGAAGGCTTGGATTTCTGCACCTTGTGCTGGAGGGCCTAACTTCATCAGCTGTTGCTGTGAAGGATGGCTGCCTTTTGAATTGGGTGCAGCGGGGGTTATGGTTCACGGTGGGAAGTCATCCTGAGTGACCCTTGTTAAGGATAGGCCCCGACAAACTGAGGGACTGATCTTAAAAAAAAAAACCACAACACTGAGTGAAACAGCAAAATACAAACAAACAAAAAACCCACTGAGTGCAAGAAGACAAGATAAGCCCACAGCAAAGAGCTGCTTTCCTTCCAAGTTGTGATTTGGATGCAAAAGTGCAAGAGTGGGCTAGCCATCTGTTTAGGGGAAAGGCAACAGCAGAGTAAAGATCAGGCTGATCCTGGCAAGAGCTGTGGCTGCAAGCAGCTCTGCTCTCTAGGACTGCTCCCAAGCCTCTGCCTTGGCATTGCATCAGCTCCTGCCTGCTGTTAGGAAGAGGGGAGCTGCGGCCCATCGCTGATATAGCATCCCATGGTAGACCAAAGGAAATGCAAGCCAAGGGCTGGTGCTCTTGACTCTTCACAAACCGTAGTAGTAGGTGGTTCTGTATTTGGTTGTGCCTGCTTTGAAAGGGAGTGCTGGCTGGCAGGGCAAGTGGCAGCTAGTTGAGGTAGTGAAGGGTGTGGTCTAGGTCAGAGGCAATCCTAGTTGGATCTGTACTTGTTTGGATTTTGCAAAGTGAATGACAGTCCAAAAACAAAATCCCAGAAATGAGGGAGAGGCTTATAAAAACCCACCCAACTAAGTAACCGCAGGGCAAACCAAAGTTTGGCAGATTTTCAGGTTTAACTTTCATCTGTGGTCTGTTAGGAAAACAAAGCTGGCAAGTTGCTACGAAGATTTAATGAAGCGTAGGCAGGAGGGTGGTGAAGTTTAAGGAAGCCTTAATTCAACCTGGCTTTAGAACTTTGTATACAGTGAGCCTGGATCTAGCTTCCCTCTTTTGTTTATTTCTTAATTTGTTCCTTACATATTGTTTGAAATGTGACCAGAAACTTTTGGGGCAGGGTGTCTAAGCCACAACAACTCTGGGAAATAACTAATAACTGGACCTCAGTATTTCTGTCCAGGAAGAAAGATGATAATGAATTCTGGACTGGCTGAGGTTTTGAGATGACTCTGCTTTTTGTTCTCCCACCATTAAGCACAACTTTTTTTTTTTATTATTTTTTTATTTTTTTTAATAAAAGTGAGAGTGGAGAACTTTATGAGTATCTCTGCCTGGCCTAGGAACCCTCCGTGGTGGCATCTTCGTCTGAACTACTTGTAGTCAGGGAAGAGAAATAAGCCCTTCTGAGGCATGGATCTTGGTCAGTCCCCTAGGAAGGCATGTTTAGCTCCAGAGGGAATCTCATCAAACAGCACAAAACGCTCGCCTGTCTCGGAGGTGCATCCTTTCCCAGGTCCTCTCATGGCAGTGTGAGGCTGCTTTGCTCAGCCCACTCTTTGCTACAGTCTATAAAAGACCCTGGAGATGGAGCTTTTCCTTTTTCTTTCCTAATTCTCTGTGAATGAGCTGGTAAATAGCTTTCCACTTATCCAGAGTTTCACAGGGACTCCTTTTCAGTGAAAGTTACTACTGTTAAAGGCAACACACTGAGATAATGAGGGAGAGAGGAAAGGTGGGCGTGAGTGGGACTCTGAGTAAGTGTATTTAAAGCTGCTGCTGTGGAGTACAGAAGCAAGTGATTTACATAGCTTGTGTGGAAGAGTTGGCAAGTGCTTCTGACCCTTTGGGGGTCAAAGTGTGTGTGTGACTAATGCTTTATGTATTTGGATTTTGGGCTAATATTCCTCTGTTTTCTTGGGTTTTAATCTTTCCCACTTTTTCAGGTTTTTGGTGTTCTGGAGTCACCTGAATTTACCAGAATCTCTTCAGCCTTTAGGCCAATAATTAAAGGTGAAAAAGACGAGTCTGGTTCTCATCAGCATCTCATCAGTGAAAATGGCACTAGTCAGAAATCACCCTTGCTCCAGGCATTTGCCTCTAAAGCTGCTGTGAGTGGGTCTCAGGCTGATGCGCAGGTATGGGCAGTCCAGGTGGATTTGCTGGGATGGTGGAGATGTAGAATTGTTTTCTGTCTGGATGGAAATGTGATGCATAGCTGGGGTTTCATTCTGAGGAGACTGAATGATGTGTGTATGAGAGGAAAAATTTTTGTGGCTAGGATTTGTTTTACAAACCCTGTTTCTGACACCACCTTCCCCATCTCGTAGATGTCTGCAGCATCTCAAGGGAGTCAGAAGTGGGTGTCTAGGTGGGCGAGTCTTGCGGACAGTTACTCTGATTCTGGATCTGTCTCTGGGCAGGGTGATGGAGCTGCAGGTAAGTCTCATCCTGTCATTGCAGTTTGAAGGTGGTTGAATCTAAGCCACCATGGTATGAAAAGCAGAAATTAAAGGCTTCTGTGCATCTGGTTGTGGCTTATGTTCTGTTTTAGCAAATGTATTTGGGGATGAGAAGGACAGAGTGAATTGTTCCCAGTGAAGTGAAGCTGGAGAGAGGCTCTGGTTTACATTTCAGAATCACTCAAAAAGTTCTTAAATGCTGGTTTGGACATGACTAAAGGGCATCTGTGAAGGAGAAGGATTGTAAGAGGCTTGAGTGCTAACTAGCCTTGAGTAGTGATTCGTTAGACTGCCTTATGATGCCAGATGAAAGCCCTTTGTGAGTTGCCTTAGACTTTTGATTGCTGACTTGTGCTTTTTTTGGGTACTTCTGTGTCTGACTGCACTAAGAATATTAGGCTGTTCTAGGGTTTCCAGTCGGGTGGCAGGTTTGAAGCATGAGATCAGCATAGAAAACTGGGTATGGAGGGGAGAAGTGGAGTGGAGGAGGTCAGGTTTCCATCTTAATGGCGAAGATAGCTTACGGACCCTGTGGTCCTGTTGGTATGCGAGAAAGGAAGAAGAGCGCTTTGTTGGCTTTTGCAAACATCTTTGACTTTTTTGATTGGATTTATTTGTCATTACCTTCTTGCCATCCACAGCTATATGTAGATTCAGTAAAGATTAGAAGAAACCTTTGTTTTGGAGGTCATTGCTGTAGTTTTCATACTATGTGAGAACCTGACTCCTACAATCTTTGAAATATTACCATAGTCAAATAACCGGTTATCCTGGTATTTAAAGCGCTATCAGATATGAAGTCCTGACCAGTGGCATGGGAGAAATAAGAGAACTTTTTCCATGAAGTATGTCTATACTGATTAGCCCACCTGTGCTGGGGTGGTGAACTCTAATTCAGAACCTCTTTATTGTTATAGGGTCTTTCTCCTGAGACTTTGCTGTGGGATAGGATTTTATGAGAAACTTGTGCTCAGAACACCACCATCTGTTTAGTCAAATGAGCTGTGTTGTGTAGCATGGCTCTTAAAGCACTGCATCACTGCAGTGCTTTGTCTGATGGATTTTCATCTCATTCCTGTGGCCTGATTTATGATTGATAGGTGCCAGCGATGCTGTTAACCTCTCGAGCATATGCTTGTGCTGAGAGGCATATTATGGGAGAATGAATCTGAAATCCTACCTTGAGAGAGGGAAGGTGTTGAGCCCTCTGATCCAGCAATGAAATTAAGTATGTCTGTATTAATAAACCTGAGGGAGTGAGCGCCAGCCAAGCCCTGTTGATGTTCATAATACAGAAAAATGTAGTTCTAAGCACATCATAGACTTGTACTTTGCAGGATCAAGCTCTTCCTAAATAAATGAGTGGTATAATTTTACAAGTTGTTTACAACAATTGATTCTTGTCCACTTCTCTTCAGAAAGCGGCGTAGCCCCAAAACCCGCAGAACTAGAAAATGCAGTGCCCTTAAGAACAAGGCGTCTTCTTCCCCAGCTCCCACCAAGCGATAAATCAGACAGCCCCACACCCACAGCCCTGGTTTGCCAGGAGTCCTATTCTGAGGTTAGCAAGCGAACCGTCGTGAAGGACCACTGTGTGGAAGCCTACGGTGATCCCAGCAGCCGCCTCTTCATCCAAGAAGACTTGGATCCAGATAGCCTTAGCGATGCTAGCAGATCTGATGATGGCTTCAGCATGGAAAAAGGCAAGAAATATAAAGAGAACAATAAAACACTAGAGCAGATGGGAGAAGACACAAGATCAGAGAGCCGGCAGCCAGGAGCCTCCCGAGTCTCAAATGTGAGAGCTGTGAGCGAGACAGTTTCTACTTCATTCTACATTGGTGATGACAGCAATGACGCAGGAATTCCCTCCAAGCTCTCTCTGAGCATGTCCCATGCTCGGGTAGACAAGGACGGCAAGGATCAGGAGTTTTCCTTCAAGTCTGCTGGCACACCAGTTCCTGGAAAGCCACCAGTCAAAGATGTTAGTGCTTACATAAATGCCGCTGGAAAAGTGGTTATTTCCCTTCATCAGAGTCTTCCTCAAGATCAAGAAAATGTGGCAGGAAAGGAAACATCATCCTTTGTTAGACAGGAAAGTTTTACCAAAGACAAATCAAGCGGTGGCGTTCCTCAAAATAAACTCCCGCATATTTCAAGTCACCCTCTGCTTAAAGATTTAGAGGCTGTTCGGTCAACTCGTATGGACTTTGGTCAGGAGACTCATCTTCTCCTTAAGGACACTGAAACTGCTTTGGCAGCACTGGAAGCCAAATTACTTGGTCAAAGTGAACAGCTGGAGCCCTCGGAAACTGCTGGTCAGCTGGAGGACTCCTTATCAGGGGACTCGGATGTGGACACTGCCAGCACTGTCAGCTTGGTGAGCGGCAAAAATGTCCCAACAAGCGCCCCGAAACGCAAAGCAGTGGCGAGCTTGCAGAAGGAGAAATCTTCCTCCACACCATCCATCCAGGACCAGTGCGGACAGCCCAGCGCTCGGGACAGGTTGACGGAAAAGCGGAAAACGCAAGCACCAGAAGCATCAAATCGCACGGATGCCACCAAACGTTTCCAGATGAAACGGAGCGCTGGGACTCGAGGGTCTCTTGACTTCACAGATGATGAGAGAAGCTCGAGCTTGCCATACTTGTCAGTCCCTGACGCAGTTGTGTCTGACCACGAGAACTCGGTAACCCGGCCGGTTCCCAGAAGGAAACCTTTTGCTCAGGTCACCAAGGAGGACCAGAACAAAACAACCTCAAATGTGCAGAAAATCCAGCAAGTTCTCACCCGCTCCAACAGTTTATCCACTCCACGACCCACAAGGGCTTCAAAGCTACGTCGCGCCCGGCTGGGAGATACTTCGGACAATGAATACCTCGATACGGAGAAAACAGCTGCCAACCCTGAAGCCACTGCTGCGGGCCCCAAGCAGTCCACAGAGACAAAGAAGCTCTCTCGGCTGGACATCCTCGCCATGCCAAGGAAACGAGCAGGTTCGTTTACGGTGCCCAGTGACTCTGAGACGGCGCAGTCAAGGACGGGGTTTTCCGGCCGGAGTGTGGATTCCTCGTATCGGAAGACGGGTGTTTCGGAGGTTAGAGCCGCGGCGAGGAAGACGGCAGCTGCTGCCTCCACGAAGCAGCCTTTCAGCAGGACCCGTTCAAGCAGTGTCAAGTATTCCTCCTCGTCCAGTAAGTGCTCACGCTTTATGTTTCTCTCCTCCCATCTTTTATTTATTGGCTGCATGTGATTGGCAAGGATTGGTGTCTCAAACACGAGTGCTGTATCGGTGAGTACAAAAGCCTGCACTCACAAGCAGGACGGAGGTTAGGATTTCCTGTGGCTTTGAAGACAGCGCAGCATCTCTCATATTCAGTGAGATAGTGTTGTGGTGTTGCCTGTGAGAATATTGCAAATAGCTATTTTTCTTTCTCTTTTTTTTTTTCTTTTTTATTGAGTTTGTATTTTGAACAGCCAGTTGCTATTTGACAGGAACATGTTAACCATTTTTCTGTTACAAAGAGAGATTCCTATGACTTTCCAGTGCTACAAGGAATTCCATTCTATTTTTCTTTGACTTCTAAGATTCAAAGTTTGCCCCCCAGGGAGCTTATAACGGTGTTGATGACAACTGATGTCCAACGTGGCAGGTTTGAAGGCATCTGAAACAGAATGGGAAGTAGATGTCCCTGTGTTGTGAAGGCTGCTCCCTTCTTCCTGTAAATGCAAATGTGGAGATGGATGCTACACACAGATAGCCCCAAGAGATACCCACTACTGTATTTTCATTCCCTTTTGCTATAGTTCAGGCAGGTGCACTGTTACATTTCCTGTGAGGCAGGGGTTTGGGGGTACCTTTAGCTGTGTATGCTCAACAGACCCTCACAATATCTACATTTATCATATTGAAATCAACCTTTAATGAAGAGGTGGGGATGATGCAGATGACAACTCTAAGATGGTTGAATTGGTAATGAGAGATTGGCCCGGACACCTTTGGTTTAAGTCCTGGTCTATGCCTGTAGTCCTTGACCTACCATGGATATGGCAAAGCAGATCTTTTTGCTTAGGTTTTTAGGAATGATGGGAGGGCCAAAGTGACAGGAAGAATCGCTTTGGCTGAGTTTCTCAGACCTATCAAGAGGGATGCTATTTGCAACAGACCTGTCTTTTTGCAAGGGGTCTCAAGAGTTCTGGATGTGTCCTTTTCATGTGTTTCCATACAGTTGAAATAGTTATCCTCCTTCTGTATTCATTTTTATTGCATGCTAAAAATGTTATTTCCTGCTTGTTTTGATTTGGATTGTTTTAGTGCACCCAGCTTCCCTTTTATTTTAATGATTTTATTTTTCTCACACATTTGTATATGCATGTAAATCAGAATGTCAATAAGCTAAAAGAGTATGTGTAGTCTCTTCTCTTGCCTTTTTTGAGATGATGCTATTATTGACTTCTTGTTAAAAAATAACAAATTTAAAGCAAAATAATGTGGCCCAAGTTTTCTGAACAGGAGGTACTCTTTGCAATCCTTCTGCCTTTGGACCACAGACTTCAAATCATTTGGAGAAAAATGATAAGTGTTGGCCAGTTCTTGGTTTAAATGAATTGGTTTTTGATTTCCAGAGCTCTGTAGCAGCATGCTAACACCTTTCCTTGTGCATAGTTGCAGCAGATGATGCTAATCCTTTCTCTGAATTAGTTCCTCTTAAAATACTAACCTCCTAATTCCTTGATAGGATTGTGGACCTTGCACAAGCTCTTAGTATACTAGTCTGCTTCACCATGCTGTACGGAGTGTGTGATGCATGTTCCTATACTAATGCTATTGTAGTTGTAGTGAATCAACACCTAGCACCCCATTCCTGGAACAAAAGTGAAACATTGATAAGCTGAACTGTTGCACTGTGCCATCAAGAAGTTTTTTAGCATGATGCAATAACCCTTGAAAGCATTGAGTGTCAAGCCTTGGGAGTAAGGAGGCAGATGTGGCTGATTGATTCAAGGATTTCTTAAAGCATTTAGCTAACCACAACAGTTTCCAACTCTCCCAGTGGGATAAAGTTTATCTTGCTAAGGGAGGAACAGAATGAACTATCTGACCATAAGACAAGGAGATTTTCAGGCCATCTGAAGTAACTTTATGGGAAACACACAGATAGCATCAGAGTAATCGAAGTCACCAATTCTGAAAGCCGATGGCGTATCTCCCCTGCCCCTCTGTGTACATGATTTGTTTACTCACATATAATTCGAATGGTACTGAGGGAGTTGATTGTGATTTCCCTTGGTGTACAGGGGTGGAAAATCAGGCTCTTCATTTTAAAAGTGCTGTTCACTGACAGGGTGACCTCTTGATTCTAAACCTGTGTTTAAAAACAGGGAAAAAAAAAAAGTGTCTCTACTGATGAATAGGAGCAAATGTATTTTTTTAAAATATATATATGTGTATATATATATAAATCCTAAACCAAGACATTTATATAGCTATAGCAGAGATAGCAATGTCTAGGAATACTTTCTTTTCACTAAACGGTAATTATCTATAGTTTCTACTTGAATCTTCTATCCCAAAGTCATGGTTTTTGTTTGTGTGATCTGTGATGCTGGCTTGATTTGCTTCCAGTGTTTCAGTGTTTTGATAATCTTGGTAACACAGTGAAGCTTTCAGGTGTTGCAATTTTAAATAACTTGGCTGGTTCTGTATTTGGTGGGTCTTCATTCTCCAGGGGAAGACAGAAAGGAATGAAGCAGAATCTGTAGAAGGTGTAGTGAGGCAGCAAACACCAGGAGCCCAATTTTCAAATTAAGACATCTTGATGCCTCTCATACAAGGAGGACCTGAGTGTCTACAGATCTGCAAAACCGGTTGGGCCAAGTGGACGTCTTCCACTTGGCTCCAGGGGTTGGAGCCAGTCCTGACTTTGTGAACACTCTTTTCTTGTAGAGTGTCATTACTGGTGAATTGTGAGGCAGGAGGTGAATGTGGGGGTGTGGACTCTGGCAAATAGTACCAAGCACCACGGTCTCATTCTTCACTCAACCCCCTCTCCTTTTGCTTGTGCTTACAGCTCATTGGAAAGGTATCTGCAGGCTTGAAAATTGGGCTCTTTTTAGAAATGGACTTTTGTGGGACTGTGAGGAGTCTGAAACGTGTGCTACTTATAAATAGAGCTTCTGTGCATGGAAAGCCAAGTCTGTGGTAATAATTTACTACATTGAGGTTGTTAACACAGTCATTTTGCTTTGCTATTGGAATTTCCCACTCCAAATTTGTATAGTGAATTGGGAGCCACAGAAGTGCTCAATTTTGAAATAAGCTCTGAGAATGTGCTGTTTAGCTTAAAATCTGCACAGAAACTCTCATTTCCTTGTGCTCTTGGGCTAGTTTTGTGTTACCCTTTTGCCCTTTTGTAGTTATTCTTTACTAGTTTCCTTGGTCTGAAACCAATTCATTTTTTATAAGCATCAAGGCGGAGACAACAGGGTTCAGATTACACTTCTACTTCGGAGGAGGAATATGGCTCAAATCACAGCTCCCCTAAACACAAACGCTCCCATACTTCAACAGCCACACAAACACCAAGGATGCGTGGCTCTGGGCTGAACAAGCAGAAGCACAACGGCAGAGAAACGGATGACGATGAAGATTTTGATGACCATCCTGACCCCTACAACTTCATGGCGCAAACAGCAGAGATAGCAGAAATAGCCAGGTGAGGCGGGGCCTTATGCATTGACCCACGTGCTGAAAATGGATTGAGGGGTTTTTGGTGCTTAGAACAAACCCAGGTGTGGAGGCAGAAGGAGGGACACTCTCTCCTGTTGTTTGTGTGCCCCTCATCTCCTTCATATCTGAACACTGGTATGGTCAGACTTCAAAGGTTTTCATGCAGCTTTATTAGGTGTGGTGCTGGTTGCACCTTCCCTCTAGAAAATGGCAAGGCTCAGGGAAGCTGGGTTCTATCTTGGCTTGTTGCTTACTCAAGTCTGTCAAAAGGTATAACTGTGTCTATACCTGCTTATCTCCGATTTCTGTTGGAAGTCAGCGTGTGTGCGGAGTGGTTGGAGTGAAGTGTCCTAAGTCTCCGCAGAGGAAGTCAGATGGATTAGCAAAAGCTGAATATGTAAAGGGTTGCTGCTTTGCCTGAAGCCAGTGAGGGAGCAGTAAGCAGTTGCTGTGGGGCAGAAACCTCTTTGCTTGGCACAATTGAGTCCAAACAAGAAAAATCTGTCTGGGCCTGTGTATAAATGAGTTGTAGTTGCTTAGCTTGATGTCCCTGGATACGGGACCTATTGTGTACTGGTGGTCTGGTGGTTGCCTGGAGGGGCTCGTCAGTAAAGCAAATAGATTCTTTTTTTAAACAGTGGCATTTGAGGTTTGACATCTCTAATATGCAACTGTGTTATGCCAACTTTCCAGAAATACTGGTCTTCCATTGTACTGGCCATACTTGAAATACTTTTGACTGAGGAAGCCGTCTTCTGCCTGCTGTTGGTCAGCATTTCAACGTCACCTATATCACTTGCCACACCGACCTCAAAAGAGCTTTCCTTGCGTGAGCGTTGCTGTCAGGTCGCTAGAAAGCGTGTCAGCCTTTCCACCGAGCTGCGTTACCTGTGCGATGCGTTTGCGGGAGACGCTGGCTGCCCTCCCAGCAGCGTTCCTAGCGCGGGAGAGAGAGTGCTTCGGGTTGCAGCAGCTATAAATAAATGGTTGCGTCAGACTTGTCTGGCGCTGCACATTGCAGGGCTCGGTCACAGAGTCTGCTTCGTAATTGCAGTTCTGATTTCCGTTGCTGCTCCCAAATTAACTGGGAGGGGTTTAGAGGAGTCAGAGTTAAAAGGGAAAATGCCACTTGTTTACAGTGAGTGAATCACATAATGGATGTGTTGGGTGACAGCTCTATCCAAACCAGCATGGGTAGGGGCACCTTAAGCAGACAAATCAAATTGCTTTTCATTAGTTCAATTATACATTTTCTTTCAGAGGAAGTGTTTTGATGAACAGATTTATCACATTGCTTAGTTGTTGGGGTTTTTTTTCATTTAAAGAAGGAAATGTCTTTCAGATGAAGCTGGCTAGCTGTAAGTTTGTTTTTTCTTTCTACCAGAGTTTTTATTTAAAATTACCACAACAGCTGCTTTTGGTCTGAAGGGTGTTTTTATTAAGCTCCACTAGCAACAATCTAGAGACTTAGAAACTGATTTTGAAATCTAGAGCAGGTAGAGCAGAGTGCTCCAGTCACTGAGTGTTAACTGGGCAGTTACGCCTGTCCAGGGGCTTGAAGTTTCAAGGCTTGTTTTCTGAAAAATAGATCCCTCTAAGGTTATGCCATACTTATCCTGGCAGCCCTTTCGGAGGACACAGAGCCATAGTTTGATTTACAGTCTACAAACCATAAGGAAGAAGGAAAGAGAACGTGGATTTCTATTAAGTAACAAAGAAAAAAGCTTTTCTCCTTTTAAGGTTCTTTTAAGGGAAGACAAAAATTGACTGTGTTCTCTAAAAGAAAAAAGTAGAGAGAATGAGTGGGGGAGCAATAACATAGCGCTTCTTTATAGATTGGCTCCAATACTTTCTGGTAGTATGTCGTCATTTTATCAAATCTTTACTTTGAAGCTGGGTTCAGGAGGGGAGTGGCTTTATTCTGTATGCAGCCAGAACATGCCTCGGCACCCTGCCAAGGCACCCCCCAAAAATCTGCTTTCCTTAGCCTCTGCAGAGGTTTCTGAGACTGCCTTGGTTATATTTTGTGAATATGAGGCTTGTTGTGTCATGTGTCTTAATGACTTTGCTGCATGCTCTGTGCTTTAGGCTCAGCCAAACCTTGGTGAAGGATGTGGCCATCCTTGCTCGAGAGATTCACGATGTTGCTGGAGATGGGGACTCACAGAGTTCATCGGGGACAGGACCAAGCACCTCCCTCAGCTCTGTGCCCAACACTCCTGCTTCTACCATATCAGCAAGAGAAGAGGTAAGATCCCAAATGACAGAAATCTCTGCTTCTGAATGCCAGTGAGTACCCGGGACATTACTGTGGTGGGAGACCAGGGCAGCATCCCCAGTTGCTGCAGCATTGAAAACCCCTCATCCTCTGTCCTAAAAAATACCACCAGAAAGACTGACTGCAGTCTGGGTAGGGTGTTGTTTGTTTTGCCCTCCTCTGTGCCACAACCAGCCTTGCAGGAGGTGGGAGTCATATTTCTGAAGGATCTCATGGCCTCTAGTCGGACTTTGGTCCCTGAAGTTTGCATCTGAGGAGCAGGATGGAGTGTGGGTGTGCTGTACTGCTGTGCCAGGGAGCTAGAGCCTCCCTCCTTGGTTCATACAGGACACTGGCCACGTGCTCTGGCTGCGCGCTCTGTATAAGCTGAGTGTTTTGTGTACCTCCGCTGTGCCCTTTCTGCCAGGGCTGTCAAAACTCCGTGCAGGTCTTACTTGAATCCCTTCCCTCCGTGGGTTGAGGGCAAGGACTCTGCTCTCCAGCCAGCAAGATGGGCAAGGAGGAAGGCAGTTAACTTGGGAAGTGCTGTCCCCCAGCTCCAATGAAGCTGTGGCTTCCTCTCAAACCCTGCAACACAGTTTGTCTGCCCTGGAGTCGGGAGGAGAGAGGCGATTTCTTAATTTGGGACACAGCTTGGCTCAAAGGAGGCTGCAACGTCACCAGGAGGCTCCAGCTGCTAAAGCAAAATTGCCTTTGCTGCTGTTTAAATCCAAATTCCCTCCTGTCTACCACCAGTGTAGGCTTAAAAAAGTACACAGCTCTCTTTATCTGCTCTTCAGATGTCTTTGTTGTCTTTGACCATTGTGAGAATTGCAGAACTGTCCTAAGCAGCGCTCAAAGAGGAGCACTAAACTTTTTTCCTGGCCAAGAGAGTACTTGAAGGCCCTGTGAACCTGCTGTGATCATCATTGAAAGTGCAAAGCAGAAGTTTAGGGAGATACCCAGAAAATCAGGCAAGCATGGCTTGTGTTAAGCCAAGGTCGGCTGCAGCCTACTTAGGGAGGGTTTTTTTTCCTGGGGCAGTTTGGAGCAGTAGTGCACAAATGTTTTGAAATAGCCTCTGGCTCTGAGATAAATTGCTCTATTGCTTTGTTTCCTTGCAAGTACCACACCTGCAAAACTGCCATTTGTGTTATCCTTCTTGAGCAGTTAAGGTGATAAATCTGCCCTACTTCTGACTTGCAAATAAAATGTTTGCAATGGGTTGGGAATGACCAGTACTCAGCACCCATTTCCTTCCAGAAAATCAACATGCCTCCTTTTTTTGTGCCACTGAAGGCTACAATCACAAGTCGGCTCTTACAGGGGGATATGTCCTCTGCTGCTGGAGGAAGAACACATGCAAAACACAGTGCTTTTACTCTATGCAAAATGATGGGCTTCAAAGCACGTGGTTGTGATGCTGAATAAGAGGATCACAAAACCAGGATTGCTCAGAGCCAGGCAAAGTGAGGGTTTCTTTGAGATGAGACTTTGCAGAGCTGCTGTGTGGGACACGCCAGTCAGCTCCCTCATATCAGTCAGGAGAGCCAGTGTGGGGCTGTGTCACACTGTAGGTAATGCTCCCAGCAGTTCCCACTGCTAGAGCAATTTTTGAGATCTTTCAGTGGTGTAAATGAAGAAGCACTGGTAGGAGCCTATAAAGACAGACCGGGAGCCGTAACCTTTGGTGTATTCAGACAGCGGTGGCTGAAATCACTATAGAGACTTTAAAGCTCCAAGTAGGATTGGATACAACCGTGATTTCAGCAGCATCATGATTTCAGCAGGGCCAGCGGCTGGGAGGCCGTTTGAGTTACACCCAAAATGCTGCTGTGCATCAATAAGCTGCCTTACGTTAGCGAGAGCCAGGAACAGGTTAAATCAGCAGGATTTTCTACTGGTGCTGTGGAGATGTGGAACTGAATCCTGACTAGCGTGGGATCCTGAACTGTGCGTCTTGCAAGGGAGTCATGTTATGAGTAGAGTAAAGTGATGTGTGTTTAATAAACACGTATCTCGTCTTTGGGACTGGACTAGAATCAGTGGTCACAGTTCTCTCAGTTTGGGTGCTGCTGAATCTGTGCAAAAATAATTATTTTGGCTTAATGCAGGGAAGTTGCTAGGAAATATCTGACGATTAGTGTGTATGATGTTAAGCACTGAATTTTGTTAGTGCTTATTAAACAACTTTAGATTAAATATTCTAGGAAAGGACATAGTGATGAGAAATAGCCACTAGAGTGATAACAGCAATCTACTGAGACAGCTGATAAAAGGAAGTATGTGAAGAAGAGATGTTTGCCGTGTTGTATGTCATTCTGGTAGCTCTTGAATTTCTGCTACTAAATATTTCTACCTATTAAAAGAAAGTGGGGGAAAATGCAGGAAAAATAAGTACTGATGCTGGAATCGCATTTGAGGGTTTAATGCCGTTTGAGAAGCTTCGCTTTGGACTAGTGTGCGGCACAGCATTTTTCAGCCTCAAATGAACTGCTTTTTAATTTACCTTTCTTATGAAGCATGGTTTAAAAAAAAATAAAATCATGGGTGTTCTCTTAAAAGTGAAGATGGCGCCTTAGATTTCAACCTTGTATTTCATGTTCTGTACTTTCAGGTCCAGTCAGTGTTGGCTTGGATGTTTGCCAGGGAAATTTGCAGTTTCCCCAGTGCATGTTTGGGGTGGTTTTGTTTGTTTTCGTAGCCTCAGCTGTGTAGTTTATAATACCCAAGATTCTTGGCATGCTGAGCTGAGTGCTGCTACAAATTAAGCAAAAATAACCCAAACAACAACAAAAAAGAGCTCAGCAAGGGTGAAACCTTCATAATTCCTGTTTACCAAAGCCAGGGGTTGTTTGGGATGCCTTGGATTGTGGGCGTGTAGGTTTCACAGGTCACAGCTTTCTGCAGAGCCCAGCAGTCAAATTGACGGCTCAATTAAGTTGGAGTTAAGTGGGTCATCCCAAATCACTGGCCACTTCGTGAATTTTAGCCCTGTGCAAAATTCTTTTGGTTGGTCCTTTTTTTTTTTTAAGATTGATAATGATATAGCAAAACTGAAGAGCCCAGTTATGTTTGTTAAGTTGCTGTTTAATGTACTCAGTGTAAGTGTTAGTGTGATGAGAGGAAATGCTTATGGGCATGACAGAACAGAAAGCACGAGAAGAGACCAGGTCACATACGAAAATCTCCTGGTGATGCTACTAGTGTGCAGGTGCTTGTCCTTAGTGTGTTTCCAGCTGGTTGTGCTGAGGACTGCTGGACTGCAGGACTACATCATTCCCTTTTCACGCTGTTTCACTGCTGCAAGCAGCCCAACTTACTGTTTCTGCACTCCATGCATAGATGCTTCAAAAAGAGGAACTTATTACCTAAACGTTTTGGCTGTTACCCCCCTGAACCATAGTAGCTCATACCTGCTGCCTGTGTATAACCCACATGCTACTGTGTACAGCGTGAGGAGCCTGGACCTTGGATGGCACCTGGTTTCCTCGGAGAGCTGTGTGCTTTGCCAACCCAAGGGCCTCCTGGGCTGTATGTTTAGTCCATGCTCTGTGCTTGGAGGGCTGCTAGATTTCACTTAGCAGAGTCCATTTTGGAGTAACTGGGGCGCTGCCTGAGACCACCTCTGCAGAACTAGTTGGTGACCACAGGCTTCAGTGGATGTGGGGGGTGGGCGTCTCGTGCTGGTCCTCAGGAATGTGCTTTGAGGAATGTCAACCCCAAATAACCCCAAACTGTGTGTTCTCTTTGATACTTGCTGTCACAGCCATTCACTAGCATTGATCTCTTTGTTTCTGTTTTAACACAGATTGCTCGTAGATCTTTTCGGCTGGCATATCCATCTCAGGTGCACTTTCCATCCCATTATTTTTGTATCTCGTGTCTTGTCACTGTTGTTTTTGTCCCCTTCTTGTAGAGTTTTTGTTTGTTGGTCAACCAAACGGGACTATCTGTCGTGTCTCTTCGGTTCTTCCTGTTAATTATTTGTGTTATCAGTGGTTTTGTGTTGCATTTTCATCTCTTCCATGTGTTACTAAATGGTTTGTTTAATTTTGGTGTGGCTTTAATGTTGAGTTGATAAATTAAAACATAAGATATGAGAAAACAGAGTATTTTCAAGTTTTAGCTCAATTCAAAAAAACCAAAGACATACTTTTCAGCTACGTGCTCAAGACTCAAAATTATAAAGTGGAATAACCCCACTGAGTTTCACAGGATGACTCCAGTGGGTACACACTTGCAGGACTTGGGGTCTAGTAATTTGCTTAGGAACCCATACCTGTCTGAACAAGACTTAAATGAATCAGTGTTCCTCTGGGGCTTGCCTGAAAATCTGCAATACCTGCAGAGTGCCTTTGTGCCTCCTTCCCTACTAATTTTTAATGACTCATTACTCATTATTTCCAAGTTGGTGCAGCACATTCCAGAAGCAAGTCTGAACTACCAGAAAGTGCCTCCGGGATCAGTGGAACTGAAGGATTTTGACCAAAATATGAACGATAATAGAGAAGAGGATCCCTCAAGAAAAACGAGGACAAGAAACCGTGAGGAGGCAGGACACCTTTTTCTTTACTTTATATATGACATTGCTTTAAGCTGCAGTATGTATAACTGCTCTTTCTAAGCTGCCGAAGGAGGCTACTCAGAGAAAATGCACTTCTCAAAGAGCCCTGACTTGTACGTGTAGAAACAGTGTTTAAAAAAAGAAAAAAAATAGAGGAGCAGAATCACCCTTCTTGCCAATACTGACTGGAAGTTTCCTCTCGTGTGTAAAACTCCGCTAAAACTTGAGTCTTGGTCCCTTGTTTAGGAGTCATCATTCAGTGTCAGAGCCCACTTAGGCTATTTCACTGCTATTTTGAAGAAAACCACAAAAATATACAGCACCAATAGTTGAATGGCACCTTACTTCCTGCAACCAGCATCCTGGTTAGAGCTGCCAATGGAGCAGCGATGGCAGAATCTGGACCTCAGGAGGAGTTTTGCAGCTGGCCTTGAGTGCTGTGGCACAGCTGGCTTGTGCAGGCAGCGAACCACTTGTTCTGCTCTGCTGCCTCCCCCTGGCAGCACTATAGGCTAGGGGAGGAGTGGCTGGAAAACTGCTCGGCAGAGAGGGGACCCCGGGGGTGTTGGCTGGTGGCCGGCTGAACGGGAGCCAGCGCGTGCCCAGGTGGCCAAGAAGGCCAGTATCAGGAATAGTGTGGCCAGTAGGACCAGGGAAGTGATTCTACCCCTGAACTTGGCAATGGTGAAGCTGCGTCTCAAGTGCTGTGTTCAGTTTTGGGCCCCTCACTATAAGAAGGACACTGAGGCACTAATGTGTGTCCAAAGAAGGGCAACAAAGCTGGCGAAGGGTCTAGAGCACAGGTCTTTTGAGGAGTGGCTGAGAGAGTTGGGATTATTTAGCTTAGAGAAAAGGAGATTCAGGGAAGACCTTATAGCTCTCTACAGCTACCTGAAGGGAGGTTATAGCGAGGTGGGGGTTGGTCTTTTCAACCACATAACAAGTGATAGCACAAGAGGAAATGCCCTCAAGTGGTGCCAGGGGAGGTTTAGGTTGGATGTTAGGAAAAATTTCTTTACTGAAAGGGTTATCAGGCATTGCAATGGCCTGCCCAGGGTAGTGGCGAAGTTGCTATCCCTAAAGGTATTTAACAGTCATGTAGACATAGTGCTGAGGGATATGGCTTAGTCGAGGACTTGTCAGTGTTAGGTTAATGATTGGACTCGATGATCTTAAAAGGTCTTTTCCAGTCTAGGCAATTCTGTGGTTGTGTATGCAATTTGATGCAATTCTTCTGGGCTGACAGAGTTAGGGTAACCTGGAAACCACTGGTATGATGCTAAAGGGTGAGGAAACCTGGCCTGAAACTTGAGGCCGGGAATGGTGGGGATGTAGTGGGGTGATGGTGCTGGAGAATGGAGGAGCAGGCTGCTGATCTAGCACTTGGCTGTTGCTTCTGCTTGCTTTCTGCCTCCTGGCTCTGAGGAGGCCGTGCAGGCAGGAGGGGAGAGCTGCGCTCCACCAGTCACTCCACTGCTCTGGAGCGTGACTCAGGCAGGTAGAGGAGGAACTTGGGCTGAGCTATTGGTTCTGATCGTGTCCTGGGACTGAGCTGAAACAATCTCTTGCTCTTCTGTAGAGAGGTGCCATGGCTGGATGAAAGGTGCAGGTTCAGAGTGCCCCCAGATGATCTGGGCTTTCTGGGCATAAGCCTGGGGGCTCTGCTGAGCCACAGGACTTGAATATTTGGGGTTTGGTGTTGTTTTTAATAAAGTCAAATGTAACATGGTGAGGTACCTGTCTGTGGAGGTGGCTCAAACTCATCTAAACCACGAGGTGGTTTCCATGAGACTCTTGGTGGGACTTCTTGCATTGTGATTTGGCTTTTGTGGTATTGTGGTGTGGTGTGGTTTTCGTGGGGGTTTTTTTGGGAGTGGGGAGGGAGGTGCCTGTAAGGCTTAGAAAATCTTAAGATCTTTCTTTCAGAAATGCTTAAATAGTTCCGATACTGCAGACAACTGTCTCCCTGTCTCTAGAAAAGAAAATCTGAACAAATTAGTGTTAATCTTTTTTTGCCAGAGTGCTGCAACAAAGCTGCACGTCATCGTAATCTCCTTTGAGCTTCAAGTATCATCCACATAGATGAAGATATTTCAGTGGAGATCATTTGCTAGAAAAAATTTCCAGTTTTGTAATATGCCACTTTTGCTAAAAGTTCTCTGATTTGCCCTTATGTTTTAGGTGATCTTTGACAATCTGATGTTGAACCCAGTATCCCAGTTATCACATACAATCCGTGAAAATACAGAAAACCTCGCTGAAAAAATGAAGTAAGTGACTTTTTGTCCCTGACCTGAAATGTTGACTTGCTACTTGTGGGAGATAAGGCATTGTCACCTCCAGAAAGTCTTGTTTCCAAGATGTAGAGAATATAGATGTAGGAAACTGTGTATAGGGAACAAGGGACAATAAAGATTATTTGCCATCTCTTTTCCCCAAATGTTTTGCCTTTGGAATTCTAATGCTGCATTAGTAATGCCTGTCGATGCCTTAATTTTGAAATGTTGCCTGTGGAAAGATAAACCAAAAAAAAAAAGAGTTGGATTGTCTCCTCTTCCCTTCTCTGTCCCAAGGCTCTCAGAAAGCCTGCAGGTCACCAAGCTTGTGAAATCTCTTCAAAGCTTGTTGTTGCTCTAGAAGACATCAGTTAGGAAGGATTTTGGATTGTTCCTAAATCAGCTGAAAGGTGCTTTGTCCAGTTGCTAATCCACTAATCTCCTTTGTTGCTGCATCTTGTGATAATTAAGTCTTTTAAACAAGCAGCTTTTGGGTGGCAATTTTAAGACCTGCTCCACTTCTTGTGCTGCAGGATTCTGTTTCAAAACTCGGAAAGGACCTGGGAGGAGATGGAGGCCAAAATGAATTCAGAAAATGAAGTGCCAATTCTGAAGACATCAAACAAGGTAAGACCATGCAAAGGAGTGAAATACTGAAGGCTTGCATCCATGAAAGCTTTGTAAGAAACAAACCCAGGAAGCTCTGGCCCTTCTCAAATCCATTTCTAAACTTTCTAGTCCAGTTGGATGTGTTGAACTGCTGATTTTTGTTGCTATTTGAAGTGTGACAAAGTGAGTTCCTTCGGCTGTTGTGTTTCACCAAACTCTTCCCCTCTCCCTCCACAATCCATTGTCAAAGATCTATTGCCTTCACAGGTGTTCAAGTTCAGGGTCATTAGGCCTCATTTAAACATCTACCAAAGCATTACCTATCATGGAGTTGCCACAGCATCAGTTGTAGGCAGGTGTTTCTCATGAACGTTTGTTTTCTTCACCTGTAACAGTTTGATAATAGGGCAATAAAAAAAGCTTCGGCCCTAGGGTGGTGTTTGTGCTCTTCTGAACTCTTAACTGTTGTTGATGGGGACTGATAGTAGGGATTTAAGTACAACACTGGAACCAGGAGATCTTGTTAACACTAAGCGAACCTGTAACAATGTGTAGGACCTGTGTGGTTTGGTGCTACTGCAGTAGAGAAGTAACCAATTGCTTTGTCTGGGCTGGGACTTGAGTTTACAAATATCTTCGTGTATTTGGCAGATTAAGAAGAGTGCAGAGGTGCCTTTGCACAGTTAATCTGGCTAGCATTTCAAATCTAAAAAAAAATGTGGCTATGAACTGGGTAGTGTTGTAGCAATCAGTGAAATGATGTGAGCAAAAGTCCCTGTGCATTGACCAAATGCACCTCGATACAGATATTAGCTTTGTCTTTACTGTTAAACAAGCAAGGTTGGAACTGACTTTGAATCTACTTGATCATGTAAGGCAGAAGGAGTAAGACTAGATTCCTGTATCAGTTGAATACTTTGTTGCTTAATTTTCCCTTCTGATGCTTTTGTTTCTAGGAAATCAGTTCTATCCTGAAGGAGCTCAGGAGAGTTCAGAAACAGCTTGAAGGTTGGTCATTTCAATTATCTGTTTGTGTCTTAAATACCAGGAATTTGCACAAAATAAAATAACATGTTTGATTTGCCAGCAAAAGCTGAGAAAGGGTGAGGTTTAGTTTGTTAGCACAGCTCTCTCCAGCAAGTGCATATGGAATAAGCAGTAGATTTATCAGGTGCTGCCAATTTTTAAGAAAATTGTTGACTTCTCACATGTGGAAGGTGTTGCTGTGGAAATGCTTTGTTTGTGGTAATTAGCATATTCCCATAAGATGAACTGGTGAAGGTCTGTTCTGATGAAATAATATTTAGCATCTCTTTTAGCCAGTAAGCTGTGCTATGCTTTTTGCATTTGAATTTTGCCCATAGAGCTCTGTGCAGTAGAAGAGGCAAGACAAGCTCTTGCATCATCTAGAAGCTTAATAAACACATATAAAAGTATAGAGTCATCATTTGGGGCTCCTGCTAAAAGCTGCCATTTGGCTAGTGTGGTTTGTCTTTCCCAATTTAACCAGAAAGTTGAGTATCTTGTCGCTTCAATTTGGGAGAGGTTTTGCTGGTTAAAACTGCTTAGGCCTCAAAGTACTAATGAAGAAATTAACATGACTAAAACGAACACAAGTACTACCTACAGTTCTACTGCCTTCAAAATAAAGGCAGCACCCTTGTTTAGAAAATCTGCTGCTAACATGTCTTTGTATGTCTCTCTTCCCCCGCCAGTCATAAACGCTATCATTGACCCTACTGGAAACTTGGATGTAGTTGCCAGTAACAAAGCATCTTCTGCTGCTAAACAATCTACAGCCACTAAAGTCAGGACTGCTAACACTTCTGGGTCCACACTGGAGACTTTGTCCCCAGCACAGATGAGAAACTACACACCGAAATCGAACTGTGGGTCTTCTAGCTTACAAGAGTCGAATTTCATTCCAGATGGAGAGAAATACGTGATCTGATACAATATTTTGTATTGCTCTCATGTTGTAATCTACTGTCGCATTAGTATTGTGTATGAGTGGTTTGTGGACAGTTTGTGTGGAGCAGTTGTGTAGATTGCTAACACGTTGCACAAAAGAAAAATAATCTATGCTGTGAGGGTGAATGGAAAGTCTGTATGCCTTTTAAACAAGACTAGCACTGTGGAGCAGCACATATTCAGCATAGAGGCAAACTGTTTTTTAGAAAATTACTCACTCTTCCAGTGTGCCATAAGAAAATGGGCTTTGCGAATGCTCCGATTCAATACTGCCGAAGCTAAAGTGTTCTTGTATTGGCCTGTTTATAATTATTCAGTTGTAAGGAGGCGCAATTTAAAAAAAACAACTTTTCTTGGTACTATATTTGG
>WEIS01006085.1:0-12323 GCA_013389965.1 Todus mexicanus | reverse complement strand
ATCCTGCATTCCTTTTTCAGAACTGAACTTGGCTTTCTGGTGAAGTGGTTTGAAGTAGGCTGTTAGCCAGTGCATATCTTAGTCCTTTACTTCTGAGCACGAACCACATAACTAGAAACCCTTGAACCGAGATAACATTCTATCCTGGAGAACTGGCAGATAAAAATAGGTGAGTCTGGAGTTTCCCGACTCCATATGAAAAGCAAAAAAAGTTGAAGTTTATGATTTTTGAGCTAAAGGTCAAGTAGGTGGATAAAACAGCAAGACTGGTATTGAGAAATAGACTTTGATTTTAATGATACCTTAAAAAAACCTCAAACAATCCTGGAAGGCTGTGCCTTCCCTGCCATTATGGAGAGCTCCCAGGAACATTCAGAACAATGTGATTCGCATGTCCACATGTGTTCTGTATATTTTGATACCTTGCAGGCTACAGGAACTTTACGTAAGCACCTGAGAAAGTAGTTGCAATGTACCAAGCCAGTAGGTGTGCCCAAGAACCAGCAGAGCCACATCCTTTTTAGAGCAGCATATGCCCAACCTTCAAGCTGTGATTCTGACTGAATATCTGGAGAGGAAATATAGGCTGCAGAAATGCCCTTTACACTACAGTGCACCTGTATCCCTGTGATCTTTCGCATATTTTTATGCACCTAGTTTGTATGTGTTAACTTCAGGTAAGATTTTGTCCTTGAAAATGCACATAATCATTTTCTCTGCAGTCAAAAGGAGTTCAGAAACATACGCCGTAAGTAATAAAACAAAGTGTTCATTTCATAAGGCAGTTGAATAACTATGCAACTGGCACATATTTTAACTCTATCTGATAACTGTAGTATTTATTTTTGTATTTTCCTGCTTCCAAGTGTGTGCAGTCTGATGAAGTTTTGACCACTTCATAAAAAGCAAAGGATGGTATTGATACTGCTAGTGGGAGGGTGTAAGCCACAACCATTTGAAAAAACTATGAGGCTCATTTTAGCTAAGCCTCCCACTGAGAGCNAACCCAAACCATTCTACGATGATAAAATAAACTCTGCAAGTCTGATGCTGACAGTAGCCTGAAATAGTTTCAATACCCAGAGACATGCTGAAAACCAACACAGAGACGATATCTGAAGAGTAGAATAAATGGTGTGGGCTGGAGTGGCTGTCGCAGCTGGGAAAGCGGACAAGTAGTAAATGCTAATGCACTAGTACTTGTTTTGTTTAACGATATGGGAAGAATTCACTGTCTGAAAGATGGGTGAAGATTACTGCAACTTCTATATGTTTCACTTTCCAAGGGACAGTTGATTACTTGAGTACAAATGAGCATTTCTTTTGAAAAAATGGAAATTCCCATTCACAGATGTGAGTGAAATTAGATGTTATTATCTGTTGTCTCATTTGTGTCGTAAAAGGAAAAGGTATGAAATCTTGGCAAAGACTGAGATGCTCTAGACTCATTTCTCAGCTATCTCCCATGAGAGCTAAGCTGGCTTTTGGTTCTCCAGACACTCTAGAGTATGTCAATCCAGGAAAAATATATTTGAAAACTATCCTGCATTCCTTTTTCAGAACTGAACTTGGCTTTCTGGTGAAGTGGTTTGAAGTAGGCTGTTAGCCAGTGCATATCTTAGTCCTTTACTTCTGAGCACGAACCACATAACTAGAAACCCTTGAACCGAGATAACATTCTATCCTGGAGAACTGGCAGATAAAAATAGGTGAGTCTGGAGTTTCCCGACTCCATATGAAAAGCAAAAAAAGTTGAAGTTTATGATTTTTGAGCTAAAGGTCAAGTAGGTGGATAAAACAGCAAGACTGGTATTGAGAAATAGACTTTGATTTTAATGATACCTTAAAAAAACCTCAAACAATCCTGGAAGGCTGTGCCTTCCCTGCCATTATGGAGAGCTCCCAGGAACATTCAGAACAATGTGATTCGCATGTCCACATGTGTTCTGTATATTTTGATACCTTGCAGGCTACAGGAACTTTACGTAAGCACCTGAGAAAGTAGTTGCAATGTACCAAGCCAGTAGGTGTGCCNCTAGGAAAGAGAGAGGTGGGAATTAACCACCTCTGCTACAAATGTCAAGGTTCTTGGAAGGTTCAAGTAACAAGAGGTGCTGAAAAGTATGGCTACAAAATCCCCATCTCCTGACACTAAGCTTGTTACTTCTGTGACATTCTTGACCTCTTCTAACCCAGTGTCTGGGAATTCGAGACTTAATCTTTGGTCTACCACATGTTGGTGCAGAATATAGCTGCTGCAAAATGAGACCAACCTACAAATGGGGAAAAGATCTATTTAAAAATGAAAAATCCCAGCCCTCTCATTCTTCATAGCACAGGCATTTTAGAACCCAATTTCAGTTTGTACTGGCCACTTAATACTGCATGGGCTATGTTTCTCTCTCCAGACAGGCAGGAATGTTTTGTTGTTTGTCTTGATAGCCAGTATGCATGACTCTACTTGGAGCATCTAGTAGATACATCATACACCCATATGCAGTTCATATTCTCATTCTTCTCATCAGGAGAACTTTGTATAGATTTGTTTAAATAGTAGACCATATGGGAACTGAAATGTTATTGTGGTAATTAACATTTCATCAGACTAACCAAGAATTTCGAATTTCATTGTATAGTTTTGTACAGGACCCAAATAAGTGATCACCTCCTGGTGATCCTGTAGTTCATATTGGCTTCCTGCTTGGTCCACACTGCTGAGAACTTAGACAGGGTTGAGATCCCAAACACTGCCATACTCCTCACTCACAGTCTGTGCAGTTTATGGTGGTACTGTAGTCAGGGCAATGGCGACGCATTACTACCACTGTCTCCTAAGGTCCCTTAGCTTGTGGGGGCCTGTAATGCTCTGAGAAGCAACCTGCTTCCTCTCAGTACTGCTGCTGTAAAGTATGAGGACGTATCTGTATCAGCATAAACAGTAGTTTTACATACCATAATACATGACACATTTGCAGTGTTGCTGGGCAACGGTTTCAGACTTTATATCATTTTTATCATTAATGAAGTATTAACATACCTTCAGCACAAGATATCTTCCTGGAGTTTTTAGTGTAACTCTACGAGGTAAAGTCCAGGAAGATACTTTTCCAGCTTGTTCAGAAATAAAGCTCATAGCCTGTAATATCAAGACTTGTGCTGCTCTCTAGGAATTTGAAACACTGCCATAGAAATATTGTGAAGAAACAAGGTTCACCTCAGACCTGCTCTGTCTAGAACACCTTTTTCTTCAATAGCTGATCCTCTGACACTCATTTGCACTTTTCAGCTTGTCCTGCCCACCTCTCTAACGGCAGAGGGTGGGATGTAACAGTGAATCTGTACAGGGACAAATCCCTTTGGCTTCACTCTTGTCCTTCTCCCAGTCTTGAAGACTTTTCACTTACCCACACAAAGTATGTGAACAGATCTTTGTCTCCTTTTCCCAAATTGTCCCTCTTCCTCTCTTGTAAAGAACAGTATCTACCTAGCTGTTAGAGTCATCAACAACTGCAGATAGGGGCCAAGTATTGGTACTTTCACCTACAAGGTACTCATGTTTTAAGCTCACATTCAGAGCAAGTTTCTGTCTCTGCAGAATACACTGCTAGCATAATAGGGTTCACCTTCATGCATGTCTTATAAGAAAAGTGAAAGTGACGGGATGATGGCTCAGCTCACTATCTTTCATCCGGCAGAGTGCTATTGGAGTGGCTGGGCCTGATCTCCATCAGAATGACCTAATTCTGCATACATCCATATTGATCTGATCCACATCATCATCAGTTCAGCATTAATGCAATTGGATGCAGAAAGCTTTCAGGGGAAACAGATGAAGAGAAAGAACAATGTATGCTATCCCCTTAGAGTAGGAGTGGAATTAGATTATTTTTGTGCACTTCAGTTGAAACCTACTCAGTGACATTTTAAAAAGGCTGTGTGCAAAGGCCTTCCCTTCCTCCCTCCCTCCATGCCTCAGCTGCTGCAGTCTCAGGAGGCTGTGGTGGTGAAGGTGAACTGTGGGGGTGTCTTCCCCAAGGTACGGGCTGCCAGTACGCATCCTCTTCTGCAGGCAGATAGCAGAACTCTCCCTGCTGATGGGCAAGTTTGCATTAAGTTTTGGCATGATAGTTCAGGCCAGCAGTTTCTCCCACAGCAGATGCAAGTCAGTGTGAAGGCCCAGGGCATAGTTCTCCTCTTAATTACACTGCTGGAACTACATTTCTCTGGTGGAGTGGCTCTCAATTTTTATCTGCGTAAGTCAAAGAGCACAAATGCTGAATTAGTCTCACAGACTCTGCTCTGTGGATTACACTATGTCAGGCATAAGATGGTGCACAAAGAAGAAGCAGCCTTCTTGTACATCCCCATAGATTCTTGAGAGGCTGGTTTTGCTCACCTTCTGCTTTGGGAGGAAAAAAAGCTTGTCCCTTCTTGTTACGTTTCTGATTAGAATCAGAACTGCTGGATTTGTTCACGTTAGAGGTGATATGCAGATGTAGAGCAGCTCTTGATGAGCATGAAAAGTTAATGAGATTGCTTTGTGCTAGAGGCACCAACAGTCATACGCTCCCAACTGATACGGACACAACACACTTCTCAGTTGAAGACAGAGCACATAAGAAATGCATGATAGGGTTATATGAAAACTTTATGAGTGTTTAGCCTAGAACATACACTATATATACCAAATAACACCATCATGCATTTTTAAAACTGATAGAAGACTGCACAAGCACTGAGATTCAGTGCAGAGCATTACTGGATGCTGATCTTGTTTAATTTTTTCAATATTTTTTTTTTCCACACAGGCAATGTCTCTGACCACTGCTGCTTCCATTGCATGGCCACTGAACTATAGCTGAACACAGCAGTAGGGTACGTACAAATATTTGGATTGGCCACAATACAGCAGTTATTTTGTTGTGTTATATTATTATCCTTATACAGACAGCCTTGTGTTTATCACTTTGCTTCTAATTGCAAGAGGAGAATAGAGCAAAGATGGTGCAAGAGCATAGTTTATGTAAAGGAGACTTTTACAAAACAGAACTGCAGAAAAATGTGAGGGGAACTGTTACTCACTTTCAGCACACAGTCTGTGCAACGCAATTCAAAGAACAGTAAAAATGAATCAGAGAACAATGATTTCTGAGTGCCCTCTTGTAGTTGCCATTTGATGTATATATCAAAAAAGTAAGCACTCTGAGGCATATTCCTGTCCCTCTCTCGGAAATTCACTTTGCATGGTTAGTGATTCCAGTCTGCAGTTGCCAAGAGGGATACCTGATTCCCTCCTCATGTCGGCATACAATTATTAATAGGAAAAAATTGTTCCAGGATGGGAAAAAGGAAGGAAGGAAAGCTTTGTAATGCCAGCTTTTGGGAAATGGAAGAGGAAAAAAATGTCTAGCATTTGTCCTACATGTTTCCGTATATGTACAGTGCAATAGTCTTGAATACTTCTATAAAATTTAGAATTGTACTGGGATAAATTCTTCTACTTGAGCTTCTATTTTTGACATTGAATATTTTCAGCTAACTAAACAACAGGGAGAATGTGTGGTGGGAGGAGAGAGGAAAGTACTTTGTAGGTGCTGTGATCAATTTACCAACGCAGCTGACATGAATGTGCCCTAAGTCCTACTCGATCTTCTTAACGCAATGTAATCCTTCATTATCCATTTTGACACCTAATGAGCACACGCACGTGTCTGCACTCCCAAGGCATGTATCTGTCTTGCCTTGCTAATCCCATTATCCAGGCTGTACCTCTGCTAATTCTATGGCTGTGAATGATTCACAGATGAAGTGTCCCTCTGCACTGTTGTGTCTCTGTCATGTAATCATAATAATTACTCTCCATTGTCAGGAAGGTATAGAAACAGTAAAATCATCCACCTGTTGACATACAGTGAAGTCTGTACATGTTTTTAATCCAGGGTATAGTTTGTCAGTCTGGTGTTGAGCTAAAGAGGCCATTGCAGACCTTTTAATGATATCAATGTTCTTGCTGTGAAGAAGCAGCTGAGCATTGCTCTATTTGACACACCATGGAGCTGTGTCATTACAGTGGGGGAAAGGACAGATAGTACTTACTCAGGAGCAAGCAAGCAAGGATTTTTCCTTGAAAAGAAAGAGGAACAATCCTTTCCTTAGTACCTGATGTTGCCAGGCTGTTCTACCTGAACAGCAGCGGGGCTCTAGTCTTGCGAAGCGTTCCGCAGCAGCAGGCTGATGGAGCAGTTTCTACACTTCCTCGAGCACAGAAGCAGATTCGGAGATTTATTCTTCCTAGATGACTTGTTCTGGGAGGGTTGAGCCATAGTAAAAATTATTGTCTGTGTAAAAAACAGGGAATTAAACATACTTTGTTTCTTTTAACACTATTTATGAAATGTCTTAGCTCAGAAATTTAAGATGTGGTGATTGCAACTAAAATTCCTGCATTATTCATGTCTAGATGGCTGACAATATCACCATGTAATTGATACATTCCCACTAGAGTGAATATTAGGATGAATTTAGTACTGTGGGCTGCAGTGTGGTACAGAGTAGCTTTCAGAATCCCTCTGAAGCTGAGATAATTCAGAGCAATAACTAACCTCTTAGCAGTGCAGCATAGCTCTTAAATAACTATATGATTGACCCTTTCTTCAGCTCCACTGGGAACACAAGATGAGTAAACCTTAGCAGGAGCAGTAGAACTCCTGCTTCTGACACCATCAGAGCCCTTCGTTCCAGCAGTGGTGGGTGGAAATTCAGAGCTCATGAATTTGGGCTCGTGCTCAGCGCCAATCTCATTCTTAATCCACCAGAGTAAATGGAAGCTTTGTAACTCAGCAGCAATGCCATTAAGCCAAAGCATGATATCACCAAGGGAGCGCTTGTGACATTACAAGGGACAGGTTTGTGGCAGTGGTGGCTACTACCGCACTTCAACAGTCTCATGGAATTTTGTGTCATTTCTGATGATGAACCTACTATAGGAGCACACTGTTGAATGCAAGGGCCACATCAATCTTCATTAAAATGTCCATACTTAACAGCAGTTACTACAAGAGATGTTTGGGGCATGTCTACCCTGTGCACGAGAAGATGTGCAAGCAGTTCAGCGCTGAGAAAAAGTACTAGTTCCATTATCAAAACCAGTCCTGGAAACTGGTGTAGTTTTGTTGCTTGGCATAACATGCTGAAGTGACTGTGCAGTTCTCTCTTTGCAGTTATCATATTTGATGTTAGTTTGAAAATTTCTGCACTTTCACTGCACAATTCAGTCAAGCACCTATATATCAGCATCTCCCTTAACAGAAATGGGGATGAAAATGGTGGCACTTCCAAACCACTGTTATGTTTGCCTGTAACTTAGTGTTGAACTGCTATTTGTTTTGAACACTGAAATATTCCTACTCTACTAATGGAAAGCTACCATGAAATCTCTGGAAGTCTTAGCTTCCTGTTTGATGAACAATGAAATTAGACACTTCTATGGCTGTTACGCTGAAGTCTCATTTTGCAGAGCTTTTACAAGGAAAGATTTTGAAGAGCTCAGAGTGAATAGGCGACAATATTCCCTATCAAGTTTATTCACCTCATTAGTTAAGCACAGCTTGCATCCAACCTGGATTTCTAACTCATCAGTCATGCGTGGCTTTGATGCTTATTTGACACCTACCCACTCCAATTGCTGAGACTTTCTTGAAGACACGGGCTAGGAGAGAGACCACCCTGCTGGGCAACTGTGAGTTTCTGGGTGCTGTCTAGACGGCAGATGGGGTCTATGCAAATCACGTGGAGACTCAAGCTAAGATGCGGTGGCTAACAGCTAAGAGGCAGAAAGCAGAAGGGAAGAGAACATCTTCATACACTGCCTAGTCTCTACAGCTGATCTTGTGAGTGAGTCTAATCCATTTAGGGGCAAAGCAGTCAGGTTAATTCACACTGCCTCCCTGTTGTGGGTAAAATAATCTCTTTGACTTTGGACTGAAATGGGAAAGAAGTGCTTACACTAACTGCTTGAGCTATGGGGTGACAATTAACAGCTGAGAGTTTGAGCAATAACACACATCCAGCAAGTTCTGGTAAAGCTGCAAGGCCCTAAAGGTGAAGAAGCAACTTTTGCAGGGCAAATCTCAGTAATTACAGCTTCACAAGAATGGCTGATCTGGGATGTACTCCAGAGTTATGCAGTTGGCATAAGAATTGTTTAGCATAGTTTTTCAGAGAGCCAGAAATAATCATATGAATAAGATAGTAGAATGTGGAGTTAAATTAAAGTAAAACACTGACAGCAACAGGGCAATTCCCTAAACATGAGCTAAAATCCTATATTCTGGTGACATTTATTTCTGGTTATTTTTAAGATTCACAATGTGTTCTGAAATGGACAAGACAACAGTAGGTGCAAAAGAGATTTGCAGGAGGATGGGCTGTATGACCTTTTTTTATTAGTAATCACAGGCACAAGAACTTTCTAGATGCCTCTCAAGAGACAAAAATACATGATGTATATCGTGTAAATCTGCATGCTCTGAATGGTCATTGAAAAGAACAACAAGATAGTTGTAGGCAGCAAAAAATAAAAATAAATAAATTTTAAAAAACAAATACAAAACGTTGCTTGTACAATAAGAATTTTACACATTATGGTAACTATGGCAATTCTCCCTTTGTGTTATGATGAAACTGCACACTTTGAAATAAAAAGTTCTTTTTTTTTTTTTTTTGTGCAACCAAGTAAAGGAGCTTCAGAGACGGGTAAATAATAAGTGGCTGTATAGAAAGGAAACAGATCTGGAAGAGGAGCTTGAATTAGGAAAGGATAAGGTATGACATTGCATGCCAAATCAGGAGGGGCACACCAAGCACAAGGCTCAGAGAAAGCTTCCATTCCTGGACTCCCTTCAACTGCTAGATCTGGGACATTACATATCTCAGCTGGGGAGACCCATCTTTCCTATTCAGATGTCTAATCCTTTTCTGGACCTTACAAAGCTGTCCTCAAGCAATCCCATGGCAAAGATTCCTTCCCACTGTCTCTATCCTGTGAGATGAGATGTTAAGCTGGGATGATTTTCAACAGCATTAAAATAGGAAGTAGAGCATACCATTGTTGCGTAGCAAAAATATGTGGTTTTGTATGGTGTGTTTGCTTTTAAGAGTTATCTGGACACATTTTAAAAAGAATATAAGTTATGAGAATATTTTTATCAGTCGGAGCCATGTGCCGTTTGGTTGGGGTTTTGTTGGTCTTGTCTTGAAGTGTTCCTATCACTATCTGCTGAAATGTTTTATCCTACATAAGTGTGTTATATTGCTACAGAGTGAGAAGGTGCTGCTGCTGGACACTGGAACAACTGAGGCATTGATGATTATCTACAGTAGTGAATTGGTAGTTATAAAACAAGAACCATGTGTTTGAGGAGCTTGTTGCTTGTTACTGCAATGTGCTGCTGTACAGTGGCTGAAATATAATTTTGCCACCACCAAGACAAGGAGGAGAGCTTATGAGACTGTGCAGGGGAACAGCTCCTGGCTGTGACCAGGCACAACCATCCTGCCCATGCAATGGCTGCTGCAATGCTGAGGGCCTCGTGTGACACTGCTGTTTCTATGGGTAACCCTTTTGCTGATCCCAAATCTGCGCAGGTCCATTGAATAGGACTCTGTTCAGAGAGAGCATTGCAGTGCAGAATTATTGCCTGACTCAGATTTATGTCTAAACCACATTACACCATTTGGCAGTGCCAGCAGGTCAGTCAAGTGGGTATAAATGGGAATCAGCATCTGAGACAGCTCTAAAAGAACAAGGAAAGCTCTGGCAGCTGAGCAGTGAGTATTTGGGCTGCAGTATTTTCCTTTCTTTATTTTCATTGGCACATTGTGTAATTTATATGACAGTTTGAGTATTTGTGGTGCTTTGTAACAGATAAAACATTCTACTAACCATGAAGGGAAATAGGACGTGAAGAAACAGGGAACTGTGCAGGTGGAGAGGATGCTTCAAACATATAGAAGACAGAAAAAAAAGAGCCACTGAAGAAATTACATTAAGTATTCAGTGGCGTGGGAAATTGAAAGTCAGCAACACAGGGACAGGCTTAAGCAGAAGAGTGCAGGAAAGGGAAGACTGGAAACAAAGGAGCATTATCCTGGTGGGTGACATAGAAAAGGAAAGGCAAGTTCAGGGTAGCAAATAATTTGGGAGGGAACGGGCAGCAGTAGTTGCCAACACTAAGGAGATGCTGTTAGTGATGGGCAAGCATGTGCTGCTTAAGTCTGTTTCAAATCCATTATTCTCTGGACTTAAATACGGTCCAAACTACCTGGACATCCTTGAAGAGGCAGGCTGGTCAGAGGACTATAGGACACAGAGGTCTCTGTCTGCTCGGGCAGAATGAACAAAAAGAAAGACTATAAAATGTCTTTCTACAACTTGACAAAACAGAGAAGGAATGGAGGATATGTGCTACTTCTGGGAAAGATGTAAGAAGTAGGCTTTCTAAGGAAAATTAACACTGCTAGTGAACATTATGTGTATGGCCTCATTCCTATGGAACCAAAGTCCTGGTGTCATCAAGTTCAGTGGAAATGGACACCACTGAAAAATGGTAGCGTAGGACTTCCTTGTCTTGAACATCTTTGTATAACTTCTGGTATCTGGTGTCCAGCCAGCGCGGCAAGAATTGGCATTCCTATGAATATTCACAATGAAAAATGATGATGGGGCTAATTGTAGTAGGATGTTTGCATAACTCTCCACAGATCAATTTTATTTGTATTAAGTCACTACTTAATATAATTTAGAATTCACATGGCATAAAGTGCTGTTTATTTAGAACAAAAATGACTTTTTTTTTTTTTTAATATGCCTCATCCTTACAGAACCATTCTGTGTGGGTTACCATTGTTCCTTGTTTAGTTTTAAGAGAGGTAAGTCTGGTTTTGATCAGTTTTCTTTCTCTTCTGTTGGGAATTTCTGATTGACAGTTACATTCTTTTTGTTGATGAGTATGAATGAAAGATCATCTTAATGCATTAAAGTTAGATACAGAGTGAGGATATCTCCACCCACGTTCAAAGCACAGAGATGTTCAATCAACTCGGTTTCAACAGTGTTGAAAATACTTAGCTTCTATCAGGGTGACTCAGTTAACTTTTTCAAAATAGACTGAAGAGGCTCAAAGTATTTCATTTAACATCTCTTATGTTGCTGAGACTTTGCTGATCAAAATTAATTACTTATGGCTTGTGCAACTAGGTCATCTTAACATTTTCTCAGTTTTAAATCTGCCTCGAAGAAACCATGCTGAATCAATTCAAAGTAGATAAGATATGCACATGAGCTATTCATCTCTCAAGATGTGCTCTTTCTAAGAGATAGCCATTTGCTTATCAGGGGAAAATCAAAGCTGCTTGTCATCTGAGTGTAGCAATGAAAATGCATTCAGCTTCACAAGGAACAGAAACTGCATCTTTGTTATCTGTTTCACTCTTTTAAGATCTGTCTGATTAGATCTTCTGTTAATTCTAATAAAGCAAATAAAACAAGACTGAAACTTTTTCTAGTGCAAGCCATATTCATATTTGCTCTCAGCTTTGCTTTCCTGTGGCACGTTGACACTGGAGGCTTGGGAAGTGTTCATACATTTTGATAATGGTTATTTCTATACTAGAAGCACTATCACACTGTGTGCATTTTTTTAAGTTGTAAAATATGGAATATTCATAACCTACTTCCCTGCATTCATCATCATGTTAATTGAATGTGACTATTGCCAAATAAGCACCGGTTAACTTAATTCCATTCTGCATATTTTTCCTCTTCTGATGGGTGAGGTAACTAATTAATTAACTAATTAAGGATGATAGGTTTAATAGACTCATGGCCTGGGTCATAGAATATGCAGTTTGTTATCTGTTGTAAAGTACATAAGGCGAGTCAAACTTACATAATCTGAGAGATAGTAGATTGAAATCCACGTGTAAGAGAAAATGATGGAGGGCAACCTTGGTCACTGCTGACCTTCTCCTTGAATGTCTCCAAAGGTTTTGAATCATAGCATGTTCTGTGGGTTCTCCCTGCCCCACTTAGATTTACGTGGCAGACTGTACTGCATCAAAATTACAGTATGCTGTCACACAGTTTTTTACTGCAGTGTAAGATGAGATGAGGTTTAGGGAGAAGGCAAAGAGAAACTGGTTCTCTCTCAGCTGTACTACTAAGAAGGAAGATTGTCTCTTTAATGTTAACCAAGTGTTTAGGCAAGTCTCTGCATTGACATGCTGCCTTGCCATGGGACGTATCTTCCTGTATATTTAACCCC
>WEIS01006084.1:24535-38979 GCA_013389965.1 Todus mexicanus | reverse complement strand
TTTTTTTTTTCCCTTTCCTTTCTGTTATGGACAGCCTTGTTTTCAGTTTTATAGACAGTATCTCTTCTTCTGCTCCAATCCATTGGTACCCACTAACGCCTATGTCAGCAGATGGCTTTTTAAAATGAACATATGTATCACGGGCTGCTGTCATTATTCCTTTATCTACTGGAGACGTTAAATATGCTGTTTCCTTTCTATTTTGATTGTACCACTTGCTGTGGAAGAAGGAGGAACAGAGAAGACAGAAAATAATGTCTCTTGAAAGAGAAAATCCACTGTAAGGTCAGGGGAGGACAGCACAGAGGGACAGCAGGTGGAGGAAGCAATACTTTGATATTGCAATTGGTACAATACATTGCAAAAATACTTCGTAATTGCTGTTTGCATCAGGGAGAACTGTAATACCATAGTACTAGGTGTGAACTGTAACCTCTGCACCTAATCTGGTTCTTCTGTGTACTGTAATGTTTAGGTGGCTGAGATTACATTGACTGCACTGGCTGCTCCTACCAAAATACTGCGTTGTGCATCATATTAAAGGAAATCTGTTTTCCTGGAGCTGGCAGATTTAAGACCCTTGATTAAATGCATTCACAGCCTCGCTAGAAGAATTGCAGAACTATGATTATGTGATTATAGGGCAGCTGCGGTCTTGTGGCCTGAGAATAAGGATGGGAATTAGGAGATGTGAGTTTTGTTCTTGATCTGGCACAGCCTGTTTTGTAAGATCCTGGGCAGGTTACTTAAAATGCTACCATATTGTAGATCTGCTCTAGATGTTTACTTTTGGAGGACTCAACTCACTCCCTTGACTGTGTTACCCCTGGAGAGAGTGTGGAGTGACTGGCTGGGATGTTCAGGTTTGTCTCCTAGGTGCCTACATGTAATCAGATAATTCCTCTCTGCTTATGGGGCTGATGAGAGCCCCATTGGTCAAGGCTGGTTGTGGTTGGTTTATAAAGGGTGGTTTGCACCCTTATAAAGGAACTCTTTGCAGTTGGTTTATAAAGGGTTAATCTAGTATGAATGTCTCGATCTGTCATTACGTATGAAGTTGAACGAGTCTAGAGGGTGCTGGCAAATGACTTCCAATTTACTATTCCTGTCTGCAACAGGCGTATAACAAGGGTTAGCCAGGTATTAATCCTTTCTAGAACATTTATAAATAAAACTTGAATAGCGAGTGTGGCTGAACTACCCCTCGGTAAGGCTCAGAAAGCAGAGGTGCCGATACTGCTTTCCTTTGCCACGGCGCTCGCCTTTAGCCCTGAGATCACATCTGGGCAGACATCACAGCGGCGGCGCTAAGAAATATTTTCTTGGTCGAAAAGAACGATTCCCTTCTTGCCCAGAGTAAAGAAAATCATCCAGATCTAATAATAACTCGCTAATCTCGCCCGACCGGACTAGCGCAGATAACGCAACGGAAATTTCCTTTGGAGCTACTGGGAGAGCCTGTCCCCAAAGAGGGCTTTTCTTTTGATAAGGTGTCTCCTGTCCTGCGCTGCTGAACCAGCCTGAATCAGCACGTCACCGGGTGAGTGCAGGAAGATCCCGGTCTCAGCCGCTGAGTCACATGAATAACTGGAATAGTTCTGCAAAGCAGAATTAATTCCCAGAACCTCTTCAGGCATATACCAGCAGGCACATGCTTTTGCTCTGGCATTACTTTACAGCTCTGTGATGTAGAGGAAAGGAGACTACTGATATTTTTAATGGAGATAAAGCAGTTTACCTGGTGTTAGAGTGTTAAACCTTACAAGTTTATTGTTGACACTCTGCTGCTTCCAAGAAGATTTAAGAATAAGCCAAGACATAACAGAGCTATTAGGGTTAAGCTCAAATCAACTGTGCAATGACTCAGAGCTTGTAGTGCTTTCGAACCAAGTGCTGGGGGGAGAAGCTTGTTATTATTAACTATTGAGTAGCTCGTGGTTCATGCCGACTGTTCAGCCAGCAAAGATATCGAAGGAAACCCTCCAGGGTTTTCAATCTATTACTTTGGCAAAAAAGTCTTGATTTACAAGAACAGTAAATCAGCAGCCCTGAGATTCTGGTTTAGCGAAGTCCTTAGGCTACGTGCTAGAAACCCAGGCAGAGATGTGAAATTCCCTAGGATCTTTGAGTCCTAAAACTTGCAAGTGCTGCCAGTCCATGAAAGAAATGAACTCACTGAAAGCAGGGAAGTGGCTCTGTAGCAAATGCAGAACCCAGGTATTGCTCAAAAAAGTGGACCAGGGTGTAGGGGTTGTAATAGGGAAGTGAAATGGAATAGGAGGAAAGCAAGGAGACGGTTCATTGTTAATGAAAATTTTGAGGTTTTTCCTTTTAAGCTGTATTTTATATTATCTGAATAATAATGATAAGCTGACCAAGCACACGGGGGAATGAGGAGGAAACACCACCTGTACTTCCATCTGCTCTACAGTCCAGTATCACTGATAAGAACAACTGATTACATGGATTTTATTTCTGTCCTCTCTTCACTGTCTTAGAATATTAAAGCCCAAGTTTGTGCCATTTCTCTATGAAATGCTCTTGGTTTTAATACATATGTTAGTCCTTCAGAAAACCTTACGCAGTGTTACTCTTGACCTGTTATTTTCAACCACTGCAAAAGGATATAAACTTTAGAAGTTCAAGATATTTGGGAAATATTACTGATGGGAAGCTCTAGGGCCAGTGTTTAGAAGCCTGGATGTCTGTGCTTTGTGTTTTGCCCACTTGCTGGGGCTCAAAGGCAGCCCCTTTCCCCATGGGGTAGCTGAAATGAACGCCCACCAAACCCAAATATTATTTCTGACATCTGTTGCTTGTTTAGATGGCAACATTTGTGATAATGGTCCGAAGAAAATATACGGTCCAGTAGCCATGGAAACCTCATATAGGTTTTTTCCTGTTTCTTCTTCTCCTTTTTCTAGTGAATGAGTAGCTGCTGAGTCCAGCTGGCTGGCAGCCCGAGAGACTGCAGCCCTCGGCTTAGCCTCGGCACGGGGCAAACCTCGTCAAAAGCAATGAGCTTTCTCTTCGCATGTTCTCACCAAAGTGCTATTTTCAGTAAGCAACTTTTTTTTTTTTTTCAGGCAGAATAGTTCAGCGCCTCAGGAAGAGTGACCATTCATTCCCTAGTCTCTCTAGCTATGGCTAGAAAACAAAATAACCCAAACACAAAGTAGAGTAGCATGACTCATATCCACATGATTCAGCTCTTTTTCCCCCCAATTCCTGCATCCCAAGCAGGTGGCCTCAGCCAGACGGCCTCTTGAGAACAATCCTTGGCCTTTGCTGTCTGCCCAGGCATCGTCTGGGAGAGCACTAGCTGGGACAAGGCAGTGCCGTGGCAGGGAGCGTTCTGACAGCTACGCAACCTGACAGATCATGGACCAAAGCTGTGCCCTGCTCCTGCTGAGTTTATGGTACAGATACAACCTTTGTGAAAGCTGTAAGCAGGGAAAGCAGCTCATGCCAGCAGTGGCTTTGGTTGTGTGATAGGAACACGAGAACAAGGCCAATGCTGGCAGTCTTCTCCAAATGCTAGTTCATAGAGGAGCAGCTCTCAAATCCAGGAACCCACAGGTAAAACAAGGATGGTTGCGTTCAGCACTACAGTCCCTGACATAAGGACGTGGACCTGTTGGAGCAGATCCAGAGGATGGCCACAGAGATAATCAGAGGGCTGGAGCCTCTTTCCTATGAAGACAGACTGAGAGAGTTGCGGTTGTTCAACCTGGAGAAGAGAAGGTTCCAGGGAGACCTCATAGTGGCCTTCCAGTACTTAAAGGAGACCTGCAGAAAAGCTGGAGAGGGATGTTTTTTACAGGGGCTTCTAGTGCTAAGACAAAGAGGGGAGATGTAGATTAGATCTATAAGGAAGAAATTCTTCCCCTCACTGGTGAGACACTGGCACAGGTTGCCCAGAGAAGTTGTGGACTCCCCATCCCTGCAAGTGTTCAAGGCCACGTTGCACCAGGCGTTGAGGAACCTACTCTAGTGGCAAGGGGGCTGGAACTACACGATCTTTGAGGCCCCTTCCAACCCAAACCATTCTGCAATTCTGTGATTTTCAGAGACTTTCTGAGGTCACCTGGATGTTTTTACTTAGCACCTGGAGGTAGAGGATCTCGATCCATTCTTGTGGCACCGAGATGCTACTGCAGCTCAGCTGCTGACATTTGGTGTGCCGTTGTGCACTTAGGGTGTTTTAAGCATATCTCAGGCTGTCTAGATATGGTGCCAGCGTTTGCAGTGATGACTTGTAGACTTCAACGCAATGCTCAGGACAGGCGTACTGCCTGCTGCCACAAACTGTCTCTCAAATTTGATTTGTGATAGCATATTTTTCAACGAAGAGCACTTGAATGCAGGCTCAGTCCAAGGACTGCTGCTGCTTCCAGCAGCTTTCCTGTTGATTTCAGCGAGTTCATTATTAGGCCCCAAATATTTTCATTGTGGTAGCGGCAGCGCTGCTGCTGAATGTGCTTCGTCGCTCCTCCAGTCGCTGCTTTCGAAAAACCTGTTGTTTTGTAGTGCTGGCCCAGTATTACGTTCTGAGAATCCAGTCAGCACCTTCACTCGACTGAAACCAGTGTGTGGTTTCACTGTTGTCCTCAGAAGGAACTAGAGGAGTCCTAAAACTGTGACAGCTGCTTTGTGTGGTTTGAATGTATTATTTTGTGGCTCCATCAAGGAAGGCTTAAAGAGATATGTAACATGGTTCTGTGCAGCTTTCCCTCTCAAACAGGAGGTTGACAGCAAATTCGTGACTTTAGGGCTACATAAGCCCAGTTTATATCCCAAACTGGAGCAGGGCAGGTATTTATTGTAGGAAAGCCCCCAGAGTGCCATAGTCAGTGGAATGCTCTTTCTATAAAAGTTTACAACCAGTTTATACAATTCCACAGAGAAGATTGCCAAGATGCAATCTCTGTTATATTTCAATCCGAATCTCTGTGTGGCTTCTAAATATGTCACGTGCCTCTAAATGGACTTGTCCCTGGTCACCTGGGAAGTGCGTCATGCCAGAATTGATATCATCATTGGATTATCCTGCTTGTTAGCACTTTGAATCTTTGTAATGCACTTTGAAGTCTTCAGAGGAAGAGCTTCATGGGAATATTTGGAGAGCCTGATTCAGTTCTTAATTGGCCTGACTCATGTTGAGTCACCAGGATATCCATTAGCTGCATCTTTAAAATCCAACACTCAGATTTTTGACAGGACTGGGAGGGAATCAGATACCCCCAGCTGCTGCTGACGTTCCACAGCACTGGGGTATCTCCTGCCACTGTGCTTGGTAGAAAGTGCTGATCTCTAGTCATCCAACCAACACGGCTCTACCTGCCAAGCCAGCCAGTTTTCTGTGTTCTTCTGACAGCCGGTTGACCAACTGCTTGCCAAGCAGCTTTTGAAAGTTCTCTCCTCCTCCCTGGCTTCAGCATCACTGGCATCTCTTACGCACAAGGAGCTCACCACACCCACACCTTGCCGTGCTGCAGAAAGCTCTGAGCTAACAGAAGCAAAGCTAAAAATGTAAGAAGCATTTTCATTTCTAGGAAAAGCTTTTTTTACTCTATAAATCAGCTCCTTGAAGAAAACAGCAAAAGGCAGTGAGTAAGGCACCTGATGACTAAAATAATTTAGGTTGTGGGAAGCAGCAGAATTTGATTTTGGTTAAAAATCTGAGTGGGATTCATTTCATCTAACTTAAGCCATCTGAAGTTAAGCACTCAGTCTAAACAAGCCGTCCAGCTCTTGATCTCTTGTCAATGGGGACAAGTAGGTACTCTCAGCTGGTGACTCATCCTGTCTGTCTTTGTTCTGCTGGGCTGACATGAACGGCCCTTTGAAGTTGCTTCCTAATACTCTACAAAATATCTTGACAATCTGGGGTGGGCAGTTTAAGATCGCCGATTGATGTTAGGCAGCTAAAGTTAAGTAAGATAAAGACCACCACTAATATGTTGCCATGTGCAAAGGACCGTATTTAATAAAAGAACACTGGTTATAAGGCCAAAGACTGACTTGGGTGGAAACAATCATGGGAATTGCTTGACCTGTGTATAATTGACTGGGCATAACTGGTCCCGGCAATAGTGATACTGGCACTGGCAGATACATGGATGCAGGATAGAGCATCTGCTCCTGCTTTGCAGGTGTGCTGTAGGTGCTGGCAATTTTTCACGTCACCTTTTTCTAGACCTGCCAATGTACTGGAAGTGTCTTAGCAACTTTCTTTTCCTTTATAAGTGGCATTTTTAGCAGTTTTTTTGCTCATTACCTCTCCTTTTGAGGTGGTAAAAAAGGAGGCATCTAATCTATGGATGACCTTGGGAATCTGTGCCCTGTAAGGCCCCTTCCTAGAGGAAGACATTTGCTTCATTCTGTAGCAACAACACCACAGAATGAACAGCAGATGAGAGAATGGCAATTCCAACTATGAGGATAATGAAAGGAAAAGCATTGGGCCACTCAGTCATAAAATGAAACTTTGGCAAACTTGGCCAAATCCCTATGTGTGTTCTGGACCCGCTGTTTTTCACTTCTTTGGATCCTCAAAGAGAAATATCTACAAACCTCGGCAGCATTATGGGGCTGCTGAAATTTTCATCATGTAGATGCAATGTGGGCCACAATTTGCAAACGTGTTTGATGAAGTAAAAATTCAGTATAAGGTTTTTGCAGAACTGAGGTTAAGCACTAAAGCTGCAGCCTCACCTGAGGTGCTTTTTTGTTTTGATAGAGTAAAACCAAAACTAAGGAAAAAAAAGAGTCCTGACTTTGACTCATTCAAAAGACCCCACGAAATAACGTAAGTGATCTACGACAACTCTCTCTGAAGGTTTGACTTGAGAGTAACTGTGGGCAATTAAATATTGAATGTAAGAAGAATAGTTCCTTTGTGTTTCTTACGACATTTCTTTGGTTAATTATATCGTGCACCTATTGAATATGTAAAGCGTGCTGCTAAAAATGTTCTACTGCAAAAATTCATAAAAACATGCCAGAAAACTCATGTTATGAATAATACTAGAAATGTTACAAGTAATGATGACTATGGAGCCAGCGGGCCTACTCCCACAAGTAAAAATTATCAGGCATGAATAAGAATTGCAGAATCACAACTATAGTACTTTAAATCTTGGAAATACTTCACACGTTTTCACCCTAGAGACACCTTGCCACAAAAGAAGAGGAGAGATGGAGGACCTGATCTTGTACTGTTACGTCAAACAGACTTTTGCTGATGACTTCAGTAGGTCTGGGATCAAGCTGTATAAATTGGACTGGGTGTCAGCGGCAGGATGAGCTCAGGCTTCTGGACTCCCACCCTGTGGACTGTCCATGAGCACACGCGTCCACTTAGTGTTATCTTTTAGCATGGTAGTGACCATATGAATCACTCCTGCCTCTCAGTTTCATATCATTCTAGTTGTAACATGGCTAGAAGTTTAGGAAACAGCAGGGGGTTTTGGTGTGTACATTTCTATATAGATATACACACATACGCTTAAGAGCTGGACATGGAGTGACCTTCTTTACCTAAACCAGCTTGAGGACCATGAAGACTAAGGCTGTTTGAAGGCTTGCTTTCTGATGGCCACACTTATCCCTCCTTGGAGACATTTAAAGCCCGCCTGGATGAGTTCCTGTGTGACTTGATCTAGGTGATCCTGTTCCAGTGGGGGGATTGGACTAGATGATCTTTGGAGGTTCCAATCCCAAACATTCTGTGAATCTGTGATTTGAACCCAGGAGAACGAGCAGTAGAGGTGAAATGTAGCTGGGATGCTAAGGGCTGAGGCCGATCAAAATGGAAAGGCTTAGAGGACAGTGTAGAAGTTACTGCTTTTTTTCAGAAGATTGATAAATGCATAATTCTGGAATAAACCCCATGATGTCAAAAGAGAAGGGACTGGCAGAAATAGGCAGCAAGGGGATCTGGCCCAGGTTTCCACTTGTATTTTGGGCCTATTCCTGCTGTTGTGTCACTCAGTGATGGTTGGCATCCCGGTGTTTGCAGATTGTTATTTCGGGAAGAGAATCAGTCAAGCCAACTGACAGTCTGCTGTCCTAGGGAAGACATCTCCTGCGTAAGCTGAGGACCTGATGTAGAAGTGTACGTAGGTTTTGCTCACCCTGCATGCGCGTAATTCTTACTCAAGTTGCTGATGCTTGTTCATGAAAAGGCCAAGTGAAGGCCTAAGTTGTTTCACTCTGAGCTCTCAAGTTTTCAGTCTGAACCAATAGCTGGAGGTGTGAGGACTGATTGAGTCTGACTGAAGTCTTTCCATAGGCATTACAGGGCTTTGGGCTGGGCCCTAATAACAAAACCCAGATTTTAAAATTTATTGCCATGTTGCAAAAATGTTCTACGTTATTTGTTTATTGTTAACACTCAATTTTGGAAACTCTTTTTTCTTCCTGTAGTAGAATGAGAGGTCTGGAAATTCACTCTTTTATGAACAGGACTGGTAAAAAAAAAAGGTGAGATATGCTGTAACTTTTTAAATGAGAAATTAATTCACCAAAACCCCCCAACAATGGCAGTCAAAGAGAAAGATGTGCCGGGAAGGAGAACCAAGCTTTTCATGGGTTGTGTCCTTATTGCCATTCTGTTTTTGCCAAATATTCTTTTTCTCTTGCTTTAGTTATTATGCTCAGCTTTCTCCAAGAAGAATGTATAACATGGAATGATACCTGCATGGTTAGAGAGCTATTTCAACAGCATATTTTTGTTCATCCATACTATCCTTGAAAAAAGGTAATTGTTGCTAGGATTATTTGAGCCACGTTTTCTAAGGAAACAAGACTCATGATCAGTATGTAGGTGACAGTCTGTTACTCCCTTTCTAGAAATCCTTGATGGTTTGGGCTGATGTTAACCAAATTTTAACCGGGCAGTAGAGATCAAATACATAAAGTTCCTGTAGATTTTGGGTGACTGGCTGGCCAATTAAAGCATAAGGGGTTTTCTTAATATCCCTTATGAGGAAAATACAGTCACAACCCCTATATCAGAACCCACATGGTAAAAGCAGAGGGCGAAGTAGGTTTCCTTTGCCCCAGTGCTCATGACACTAGTTATAGAGCAGTGAGTTCATCCATCTCTGAAAACAAACGCAGGCTAATTGGATGCCTTCTGCTTCATGAAGGAAAGGTGATTTTCACAGGGCTTCAGAGAAGAACCGTCCCATACTGGTAAAGACTTCGCACGTGGCAAAAGTAGAGGTTTAAAAGTGAAGGACAAAGATCAAAATGAAAAGGCACAAAGATACAGATGGGGCAGGAGAGGGGATGAGTGAAGGACATTGAGAAGTGTTGACTGGACCAGATGGGTGGGCAGTGATACCTCCTTGTGTCTGGCAGAGCATTGGGGCCCAAAGCTTCATGGTTTCTTCAGAGCACACGATCAAGCAAGAGGATTAAGTAAAAAAGGTGTAGCATGAAGAAGAGGGAGTGAGGAAGCTGATCTTAGCAGCTGCGTTTTTCTCAATGTCCTGCATCCTTTTAGAAGCCCTGCATAACAGAGATGTAAATTAAGAACTCTGTTGACAGAAGCAGAAATTGGTACAGAATGGGACAGGGGTTACGTCCAGTTACGAATGGCTTCCAGTTAAAAATGCCTCTGGGCAAGAACCCTGGACGTTTTTTTCCTGAAATAAGACAGGCCCTTTCCCTCCTTACGCTTTATCTACACCCTGTCCTTACTGAAAGCAAAGGGAGTTTCCATTGTACCTTTTTCAGCTTTTGCCAATCTTACTCTATTTCAGATACCAGAGAAGTTCTTTTTAGGGCTTAGTTCTTAGGAAATGTGGAAGTTTATCAGAACTGATTTTTAGTGCCAAATGAATGCGCTTGCTCCGTCCCTCTCGGCGGTAGTGAGAAGAGTAAGAGCAGGATGTGACTACATAATGTTTCAGCAAGTCCGTGATAACTGCCTGGGTGCTCCCTTTTGCCCTTGGAAAATGGAACTGAGCTTACTTCTCTTTTCCTGAAGGCGGCTTATTTTATGCTTACTGAAAATCAAAGCAAAGCAATAAAGTCACTTGAAGGAGTTCCTTCTACTCTTGGAAGTCCATTTCTGTCCTCATGCTGCAGGTTACTGTCTCCTCTGGTTTGCCAGCCCACCTGTGTGTGGAGGTCTTCTTTAGATCATGGAATTTTTATTTGGATTATTATTATTATTTTCTACTTGGGGTTATTTTAGTGATGCTGTTGTCCATGGAGTTCCACAACAGTTGTCTTGCAATATGAACGAGTGGCATTTGCACAGGGGCAGAAGCAAAGCTTTGAGAAAGCCTCGCTGTTGGCAGAAGGGGGTAACTGAACTCTGACAGCAGTGCTCCCTGTGGAGTAGCTGAAAGGCTTTGGTTCCACACTGGATCTTGCCTCTCTTTAACTGGTTTCCATATTCACGCTGAAGGCCTGCTAGTAGCTCTTAGCTGTATCTTCCTTAAGCAAATCACCGAAAGTGTATCTCGTGAAATAACTTCAAACCTCATTAAAGCTTTCTTAACTTACTGACTTGAAGACCTGATCCTGCTTCCACTGTCATAAATGGCAGGGCTCTCCTGATAGTGAGGCTGGTCACAAAACTGAAAAGTCATTTGAAATGCTTTAATGCCAGTGGATTTAGAGATTTCCTCAAGCACTTTATAGTTATGTTCCCAGCTTTGTCTCTGCCTCGCTGTCGACTGTCTACTGTTCTCCCTAATCCTCCCTGGGCTTTCTGGAGCTCTATCTTCCCTTCCTGCTGACAGATAAAAATTTATTGTCGCTAGCTTGAATGTTCTGGATGTATTGACATCTCATGCCTTTCATGTTAAACGTAGGAATGTTTTGGTGTTTTCTTTTGTCTTGAGTTGCTTAAAGAGAATTCAATCTATTATTCTGTTCCTATTAGCAACCTAACATCTGAGCTTTTAATTACTCTAACCTTGCTGTTTAATTAGTTAAAGCTTGCTCATCGCTTTGAAAATGGAAAGTATTGAATACGTTTGCAACATGATTATTTTGTATTTGCTGAACAATTAGCATCAGGACCTTTTTAACCTTCTCTTTATATCCATTGATGGAATAATAGCCCTTGTCAGTTCCCTCCAGAAACCAGAGGCATAGATCAAAACTATCGGTAATTTCTTTAACATCATTTGAATTCTGACAGGGTGAGATTTAGTTCTCTGCTACTTACCATTGCCTTTGCCTCAGCTTTCCCCTTTTCTGGTCCTCTTTCTGCTAAGGATCCTTTCAAGGGGTTGCTTAAGTGGATCCCAGAAGGACTTGGGCATGGTGCTGCTGCTACATTTGTCTCTAGCAGAACCCACCTGTCCATGCCAGGAATTTGTTTGTCATGCACTTTGTTTGATTTATGCATTGGGAGATTAAAATTCAGTGCACCTTGGTTGGTTCTAATTACGGAATTACATCTCTTATCCTGTAACAGTGAATGTGGAAACAGCTGTCCTGTGTTGGTCTTTCTCCAGGGAAGGAGAGCAGGCGGTTATTTAGAGAGCATCGAAGCTGTGTGAAACACTGGAAAACTAACCAAACCCCCTCAGAACTCCATCTTCTTTTTTTGAAGGCAATTTACCTTCAAAAGAGATGGAACTTCAGTATTCAATAGCAGCTAACACGTGATTCAGATATTTAGTCTTCTGAGGTACTTGTATCCTCTAGGACTATTCCTTTTAAATGCTCGCTCTTATCATCACTGCTTGTTATTTGCCACTTAAGCCACCACGTATTGTTTCCTTATCACTAACTCGGTAACTCCCAAACCGAACAAGGACTCACCCCTGCTTTAGTAAGGCCTGTTTTCTGAGGCTGATGCCTGCAGAGAGAGTTGTATGAATACTGACAGCAATGCTCTCCTTGCAGATGCTCCCTCCTGTAGCTCTCGGTTGTGACCAAGTGAAAGAGCAGAGTATGGCTGAAGCAAATTCAATTTCTGTGGGTGTACCTTTTGGTTACGCTTGACCAAGTTTCACCATCGCTGCAAGAGGTGTCAGGGAGAGAAATATTTGAGTTTCTCGTCTCCTCTAATTGTGAGACGCGGAAAAATTATGATCGTAATAGAAACAGGGAGTTCTTCAGATTCAATTTTCAAGAAGACCATTAGGGACTTCTTTCTGATATAATTTCCAATCTTTTCCTCCTCAGCTTTGATAATAAATATCCCTTGAGGACAGCAAACATGAATCTATTGAGAATCTTGGACGAGGGGTTTTAATGATTTCATTTAAAGTGCTGTTCGTTCGATTCTTGCAATCCGTCTGTCTCTTTCTTCAATTCCTTATGTTTTTACTCAAAGAATTCTCCCTTCCAATTAAGTGAATGGACCTTAGAATTAAGTAAGGCTGTCATAGGAATGAAATGAATATGACTGATTTTTATAATATTAAATTGGAAGCAATTACCAGTTTTCTATCTTCATGCTTGCTTGGGAAATTTACACTTAACCCAGCAATACACCTTAATTAAAGGCCTATCTATCTATCTGTATAACCTTCTCTTTCCAGAAAAAGTCCTTCTGTGAGCTTTATTAAATTTACTATGGCTTCGTCTCTGTATTAATGACCTTCTCGTATATTTTCAATTAAGTTTCTGGTCACATTATCGCACTGAGGTAAGAGCTCTCTCTGACCTTTAATAGGATATGGATAATAGAACATCTTTGGCTCATGTTCTCCTTCGGTAGCACAACCTCCCACTTCCACAAAAACATCGATGGAATTTGTAGACGGCTAAACGTGTGCGTGGCATCAAGAAAGAGAACATCAGACTGCTGTAAAACTGGACGGACATCCATTCACAGTCTCTGGGACTAGACAGTGCTTTAACAACCTCCCTTTTTCTTGGTTTTATGGCACACACCAGTGGGAGACTGTGAATAACTCTTAACAGAAGATAAAAATACTTGATTTTGACTGATATTTTCCATATGGCAAGTCCTGCTTCTCCCCACATGCACCCGAAGGAGTGTACTGTGGGGCAGAGGCTGTAGTTGCTTTCAGATGATAAGGACCATATAATATCTGAATTCAGATGTTAATGTTCTGGCATTTGGACACCAAGTAGAACTGGCAGTTAATGATGTAGAGTGATAAGGGATGTTTATGCTCCCTTCAAGCCCAAATTGTTGCTGGGTGGGAAGGGTATATTTGGTAGCCAGCCAGAGTTTTGTCAATAGGAATATCTGAACCAGCTGCTTTTCTTGCTGTTCTCCCATAGTTGGATTAATCTCTTCTTCTTTATGTCTTTGTTTTTCTTCATGGAACCTGCAGCTCGTGATGCTCTTAGGAATTTTACTGCCAGAGGCATCTATCACGTATTTTTCTCTTGATAGGTGATTATCATTTTATTTCATTGACTACAAAACCCCCAGCTCTTCTTTAGCTCTATTTTTTTTTTTTGTTCTTCAATCAACCTTTTCCCTAATTTAGTTCAACAAATCATACAACCAACCTCAGCCAAAAGTTACCAAAGTACAAAGAGGACATAGTAAGTTACGTTTGTCAAGGTGACATCTCTCCGCATTCTGTCCTGTTGATATTTCTGTCTGAGTGTTGGATGTCCGAGTGTTTAGGAAACCTCATCTGGCTCATCCACGTGAAGTGGAATCTAAAGATCAAAGCAGTAAATTTGTCCCCGATGAGGCAGGGCTTGGTATTTCAAGTGGAGAACTCGATCTGTGGCAGACCCTCGCTGGGTGCCAAGGGAACGGCTCTGGGATGGGTTTGGCTCAGGGCAGGGGTGCCGCTCCTCCAGTGACGTGACTCACAGTTATTCCTACGTGGGCTCATCCTATTGACTTGAATGCATGTTTCAATGAATTACTGGTTGAACCTGCTGGTCAATGTGCCCTATCAAAGAGCTGTGGAGCAATATCTTCCTGGGGCGGGTGCCTGGCTCTGAGCATTGCATTGGAAGCGGCTGAGATCTGCAGATAACAACGCACTGGTTGCGTTATTTCCGAGGCAGTCCTGCCTTGGTGTAGGTGCAGCCCAACGCATCGTGCCCTGGAGCAGCAGAATCTAACAGTCACTGTCTGGGCTGTTCCACCCTTAGTCAGCAGGACTCATGCTTCGTCACTGTCCAAACTGAAAACGTATTCATCGTCACCATCGTTTGTACACTTGTCACGATACCGCCTTCCGCTCTACCAGTATTTCCAGTCCAGTCCACCCATTTATCAGCCGTTTCCACAATTCTTTCCATACTTCCTTCTGTGTCATAGCCTCTGTTCCCAGAATGAACTGCCTGACTTCCCCACCAGGCTCTGAGCCTTTGCATATTTAGCGTCTCTTAAACATGCATTTCAGCTTGGTTTTCTACAGAACTGAAGTTACTTCTACACATATTAGGTTCTGTTCCCATTCTCCTTCCCGCTTTTGACTTCCCTGTCTGTCCTGAGATTGTGGGTTGAGGCACAATCCCTCATT
>WEIS01006084.1:9482-24358 GCA_013389965.1 Todus mexicanus | reverse complement strand
TTGCTGCCGCTTGGAGGGTCAGCACAGCAAAGAGGAGCAGGGCTGGGTGCCCCAGAGGTATGGAGAGAGGGTTCACTGGGTGCTGCACCCTTCTCCTCCTGGCAGTGCTAACAGGGACCTGGCAGCCCACTTTATTTGTCATCACTTTCTATCCCTCTTCAGGTAAATCCACCTCCCATCCAGTGGCCACTTCCAAAGCAGGGGTGAACATTCAGTGCCCGAAGGAGAGGACAGAATGCTCTGGAGGAGAGACACGCAAGATTTCCTCCCTGCTGTCAGCTCAGCCCCCAACAGTCAGTTTGTTTTCCTGGATATAATTTTAGAAGGAACTGGAAGGAGGGAAACCTTTCCCGCAACTTCCATTTCTGGAGTGAAATAATTTCTGGATCTCATTTCTGGGACAACAGTTCTGCTTGCGAAGAGGTGAACACAAGGGATTTAAGGGGAGGAACTGGGCTCTAACCCTTGATCCAGATGCTCCTGCAACTGCTTCTGCTGTTCATCACCCTCACCCTGCACAGGAGACACTGGGAGGGGCCAAAGATGTGGTAGGAACAGCGTGAACAGATCATGCAAAGTAGCCCATCCTCCAGTTGCTCAAAGGGACCCTGAGGAATGCCACAGTGCTGGAATGCCATGGACCTGTGGATAGACCTTCTGGAAAGAAGCTGAGGAGGAGCAGAGATATCAGGCAGCTTGGAAGAGGTGATATACCAGGGAATTTTGCAAGAGGAGGGCTTGGGCTGAATGAGAAGCCTGGCAAGAGGATGAATTTGCTGGAAATTCAGGATAAGATGTATGCACAATACTCAGTTCTTTCGTGAATTAATCCAAAATGTTTCCGGATTTTCCACTTTCCAGAAAGCCCTCGTGCTCATGTCATCTGTTTTTGTGAGGCTTTTAGCCTTCAATTAAAAATAATTCACGGGTTCTTCAGGTCATAGAGAAAAACTTGGCACAGATAATGCAGTCTGCAAGGCTGCCTCCCTTTGGGGTACCGTGTGGGTTTCCTACTGGCATTCACTGTATCACTTTTTTTAGAAGTCACCACGAGCCAGTGAGAGCTGCAACACGTATCTGGGTTTTTAGGCCAAGCATTCTACCTAAAACGTGGTAGATCTGTGGGAGGAAGATGGAACAGCCCAGAAATGGCATCGTTATGACACATGGAAGATGGTGATTCAGTTATTTCACAGGTACATGGGCTACTGCAAATACACAGCTCATAAAAATCTTGACGGCGTTTAAAGAAGCAGTTTGATAGTGTCAGTGGCCTTATCGTCGTGCCAACTGGTCATTTTGCTTTGCCATGTAAGCAGAGGGCTTACAGGAACAGATGAGCACTTACTTGGTTGGGCTGAGGAAATGTCACTGTCTTCTAAGGAGGAAGCTTTAATTGACACGTCTCGATCTGAACTTGTTCTGTGAATGAGCAGAGGACCTCAGTCTCTGAGGATGCTAATCCGGCACTTCTTGCTGACCTTAAATTGACCTATGTAATTTAAACCAAACCGATGTGCAAGCGACACAATTTCTGCTGAGAAAGTGCAGTATGTGCCAAGCCTTTTTAATATTGCTTCTTTCTTTTTTTTTTCTCTCTGTTTAATCTAGTATCTGATGTGAATGGAGGGAAAGAATGATGTACAGCATTGCTGCACCAAACTCTTAGAAAAGAAAACGCACAAGCATGACACAAACTCCCCTTCTGTTAACACGCGCTCACGCAGCCTCGGTCAAGTTGCCAAAAGCATCGTCAGCCAACCTACAGCGTGTACATATGTAATTTACTGAAGGGAGGGGACAGGTCTAATTTATGGACTTGGCCCTCAGACCACGGTTTACCTCAATACATTTCAATGCGCAAATTCTGTAAATCTTCCTGGGAGAAGGAATGTCAGCTCGCACCAGGCTCTGGACATGCTGAAAACGTCGCTCACGCGGATGATGACTTGGGTTTAATTTGCTGTCGTGGATGGGCCTGAACCAAACTCTCTCCTTCCAAACATCTCTAAATTTAGGAGGTTTCGGCATCCCAAGCCAGATATGAGTCAATAGCTCTCTCTGTTCCAAAGAATAAGTATTGGGTTGCAAAGGTAGGAGTCGTTATGGAAATGGGATAATAAAAAGGAATATCTGTATTAATACTTTTGTTATGCCTCGGAGCTAGAGGTTTGCCAAGGCTTAAGTGGACTCGAGATGAGCTGGACACATCCAATTAATATAAGTAATGTGACTTTTCTTGAACAAATGTGACTCCTCATTGCACGTTACAGCTGTTGAGTGTTCCAGCTCTGCCGCATCTGGTTCTCCCAGGTTTAGAGATGTGTATTCTTACTGTTGAAGGCCTGCTCTTACTTCTGGTTTGCTTTGATACTAAATAAATGGGCTCTAATTTTCAGTGCTTCTGCCAGGGAAGTGAAAAATATCGGTGTGTGTTATTGATGGATATACAAGCTCTAGCAAAAGAAACAGAGGATTAAATTAAGAATTATGTGCCCGTGTACAAAGCGCGTGCGTTGGACCTCCCATCTCTCTCCTGGCGTCACTGCTGTATTCATAGTTTCTCTAGCATGCAAAAGTCTTCTAAGGCTTCTCTCAGTGTAGCACCTGCATTTCTTTAGCCGATGTCAGGATCGATATCTGACGTGTTCTGCTGCTTCTCTCTCCTGTCTGGAGGGAACCTAGAGGCGCAGTTTCTCTTGGGGCTCGGACAGGGCAAGTGGAAGGTGAATGCCTTGAGCTGTGTAGTTGTGCTTTGCACTTTGAAGAGGTGCTGTGGGTTTGGGCAAGTGTGCAAGTCTGCTCGGTTTTAAGGAAAGGAAATGGGACTTCCTTCAACAGTCTCCTAGAGAACCTTTAATATTATTTAAATGTTTTGTGATTCACCTATCATCGTACACCAGCCTCACTCCAGAATGTCTCCTGAGTGACTGGGATTCATCACTGGCAGATAAAAGGGGAGAAGAATAGCAGCACCAAGGAAGACTATTCCAGTCCCTCTTATGGCTTCCCAAACTGGGAAAGACAGGCAGTTCCGCCTGCTCCTCCACAGCTCTCTTTGTGGCTCGCCATGATCTCCACTCACTGCATGGGGCCTCTAACTGGAATTGTTCTTTCCAATCCAGTGGTCCCTTGCAGCTGTGAACCATGCTGGTCCTGCTGCGGCGGAAGGCAGCAGGTTTGTCTCTGTTTCTACACTATCTGAAGCACTAAGCATTTTGAATTACCCACAGATGGAAGCAGTAGGCAGGATAATGGAGCAAGCACAATGTACTCCATGAGGATCAGCTCAGCGTGTTGGACCAGCGACACTTTGCAGCAGAATACAGACCACTGGTGCTTTTTCACAGCTGTTCTCCCAAGCACTTCCAGCATACGCTCGCCCTCAGCATGCAGGAGATTTACGTATTTCACTTCCATTGACATGGTAGGAGAGACCCTCCTCACTTGCAGATTTGTTCTTTTAATAGGCATCCAGCACAAATGGGAATTAAGTACACGTGTGTGTCCAACAGAGAGGAGACCAGAACCAGCTGTAGGCACAAATAACTGCTTAGGAGGCCCATTTTTCTGTGCTGATTTGGTAACTTGCAGGACAGCCAAATCTTCCTTTTTAGGAATGGGAAGAACAGGAAAAATAAGAGGACCTCATCTTCAGATTGTATCACCCGTGGAAGAGGAAAGTCAGCAGGGAGAGAACTCACGGTGTGAGGTTCTCCTCTCCCTGCTGGAGCAGCTGGAGAAAATAAGGTTCATCGTGGGCAAACGTGAGCTCATTTTGCCTCTACTCCAAGCTGGCAGAGAAGTCAGGGTGTTTCGGGCTCTGAGTCAATGCTGTGATGACTGGCTCGCGTGACTTGCTAATTGAAGTTAGAGATATTTCAAGATACTGAACGTCTGTAGCATAGACATGCTTCTCTCAGTCTTAGTCATCTTCTACTCCAGACCTTTTCAAAGCATAAAACTAAATCAAATGTGTTGCAAATGGCAGAAGGACAATGTGGATTTTGGGAGGGACAGGTGAGGCTCTGTACGAGTTTTATGGGGAGATGTAGAGGTGAGTCATCTGCGTTGTATGATGACAACACGAGCACAAGGAACACAGTCCTCAGCAAAGTCCTTTTAGAATTAGCCACCCAAAAAGATGAATCTTAATGACAAAAGCAAATTATATTAGGACAAAAGAAGTGGCAATGACTGGAGCCCTTAATTTGATGCCGATGATATCTCGGAGTAAGCATTTCCCCGAGGATTGTCTGAGATGCGAAATGAATTGTAAGAGCCGCTTTACAGGCATTTGTGGGCACACACACCTGCTTACAGCAGGGGAAAAGACAGTGCGTAAATGTCTGGAATATTACATAAAAGCTGTCTGGTAGACTGGGCAGAGCAATTAAAATCCATCTCGCTTAAACGAACCCTGAGTGCAGGTCAAACAAATCTAATTTTTATTGTTCCTTAAGGAGATGTCTGTATAGGAGACAAAAGGGGGATGCAGCCGTCAGGTTAAAAAATCAAGATGCCTTTAAAAAAATTAAACGTTCACGATAGTGCTACAGCAAGCTAGATAAATGATATATTACAGCGATGGTTTAAAACTAATTGATGACTAATGTTGTAATGCATTTGTAGCTACACTGATCTATTATATATCTTGGCCGAGCTGAAGGGACACTTCAAGGAGAAAAATTGCTAACTGTTTTAACCTGATGGAACTTGGGGAAAAAATAGTTACTTTAAGAGATAAATGGAAAGGTTGCGACCTCCTAATGTACATCTGGGGCTTGCAATGCAAAATCAAATTATCATTAAACAGAATGTGCTCTGTGATGGAATTAAAGCCACCACAAACCAGCACTGAAATTTCTGTAGAGCAATATCATAGTGCAGTTGGAGCTTGGGACCATTAGCTGAAGAACTGGTGTAACAAGTCGGTATGGAATTGTTTTGCTCCAAAATGAAAGTTCGCTTAATTGGAGACTGCGGGGAAAAATGTAAGCGTATTTACAGCCATTTACATATGTAAGACATTCTAGAAACACTGCTTAATTAGTGTATAAATAATTAACGATTTACCCTACGTTCTGAGGAACATGTGTCTCTCTGGCTCTTGGAGGGGAGACAGGAAGCCTCATTTTCCCCTCCTCATTTTTGTCATGCCTGAGGCCCATGCCCGCTGGGTTTTACCCTTACAGTTGGAATTCAGAGAAGATGTCAGTCAGGCTCTGCTTATTTTCACATCTAATTCATGCAAAAACCCAGGTTTCCTCCTGAGGCGGTAAACTGGCCCAGATTTCCTTCCAAGTTTGGCCTAGGTTCAGTGAATGACTCATTTCAACGAAGGTACATCCATCTTCCTGGCTGAAACACAATATGGGAAGTGTTGTCAAAGAGCAGATACCTTCCCCCCGCTTAGAACCAGAGCTTACAGATTCGGGACCTTAGAAACCAAAAGTAATAGCCTGTTTCATCCCCTTGGTTTCCTCTTACCCAATATTAAGGACGTCGAGTGGGTGTAATAAGAACATCGTTACTCAACCCAGAGTACCAGTGTGGGTTTTTGCACGCTGAACAAGCTGCGAATAGCTGGGATGTATTGCTGGAAGCTGAGCTGGGAGGAATTGCAAGTCAGTAAGACTCTGGGGTCGCAGGCTCTGCGTAAAGTTCCATGGAATAAATGTGGCAAGAGGTTACAGATGAAGATTTCATTACGGGCCACAGCTAAAATATGGATGATCTTGAAAAGGCCATGATGAAAAGGCCAAAACCACTGTTGAGGTCCTTAGCCTTACTCTGAACCTCTGAAGGGCTTCCCTTTAATAGAGTATATATGATATAAGAGAACAACCTACCAAAGACACTAATTTTCTTTTGGTTGAGACTAAATTAACGTAGCAAGAACATGACCAGCCTGTGATACTGTCTGAGAGTGACGTGTTTCTCTGTGATACATTAACCTTCCGGTGGGAAGGGGAATGCTTGCAATACCAAATTGCGAATCGAAGGATTTGACATTCCAAATCCCTCTCCAAAGCCGCCGTATATTTTAACTGCTGTACCTTACGCTTCCTCCTTTGCATTCATTCAGGTTTGGTTTGTAGCCCAAAACGGGCAGCAACTTGGGAAAAAAAATAGTTCTCTAGCACAGGATGGAGCAGCTGAAGTCTGGAGGCCTTTCTTTTAAATGGCAACGTTACTCTCGGGTCAAAATCCAAAGTTGTTCAGATCACGGTACTGGTGTCAATTTTCAACATTAGAAACTCAGTGACTCAAGTCACCACCGAGCTGACTTAGAACATATATTTTCTCAGAGGATGATAAACAGTCACATCCACAGCTCCGTCTGGGATTCCTTTCCCTTCGCTAACGTATTGAAACAAAGCAACACTAACAGATATTTTTCTTCCTCTATCAAGGCGACTTCCTAAAGCTTGGTGCCAAGTAAATCATTCTTGGGTGGGTGTTTTTTCTTAAGGCAGAAAAAGCATACAAAATGGCTTTAGATGAAACGTTTGCCTGCCAGTTAATTTAAAAGCAATAAAGAAAGGGAAAAAACCTGAGTAAACTTGAAGCACGGCACCCGCCAATTGGATTGAGTGTAAGAGGTGGTTGAAAAGGATGAGTTCTTATTCTGGAAAACTTGCTTCACTCAGTAAAAGCTGCTTCTTCCACCTCCCAGCTCTTCAGAGCTCATCCGAAGATCTTTTTTTGGGGAAACTTGAGTTATAGAATATACAAATCATTGAGTGGGCAGAGTTAAAGCATCATTCCCTTTGAAGGCAGCCAAAGAGAGTATGGATGGAGGTAGGAGAACCCCCTGGCCTCCCTCCCCAAACCCTGTCACCAGCTTAGGAGGGGCTCCAGGGGCCCCTGTGCTCTCAGCAGCCACACGGAGCTCTCACAGATTCACAGAATGTTTGGGATTGGAAGGGACCTCGAAAGCTCCTCCAGTCCAATCCCCCCATTGCCGGAGCAGGATCACCTAGATCAAGTCCCACAGGAACTCGTCCAGGCGGGTTTGAAACGTCTGCAGAGAAGGAGACTCCACAACCCCTCTGGGCAGCCTGGGCCAGGCTCTGGCACCCTCACTGCAAAGAAGTTCTTTGGAATATTCAGGATGAAGTCGTACCCTGCGCATGGGCTGCTGACCCTCGGTGGCTGGGATTCCATCGAGGGAAACGTTTGCAGCCCATGGGATAATTACCTGCCATCCTAAGTTCCCTGTCCTGTATGACTTTACAGTGTACGTTGTGATGACGGGGACAAGGTGTCAATGAGAACATCCCCTGGTATTTCCATGATTACAACATGCTGTTGGTAAGGAGGCTGTTTGCATGTTTGGAACGTGCTCAGAAATAACAATCCCGGCAGTTCTTGGAGAGGGTGGAGTCGTACCCAGTCTCATACTCCTCCTCCTTCTGAAACGATTAGACATAAACCAGCCTAAAACAAGGGTGCAGTTACCATTTATTTCCTTCCTCATTTTTCATCTTGCTTTGTAACAACATTTCCTAGCCATGGCTGACAGAAAGGGCAAAAATACCCAGGCTTTCTGATTTGTGTTGTGTCTTGCTTTTTATTTCACTTGCGGTTTTTCAGACTGGTCAATGATTCAAAAAGTTGATTAAAGCTGTGATGGTTTTATTATTGCTTCCGAAAGACGAACTGCAAAATCCAAAGGTTAGCAACCAGAATGTGATTTTAAAGAATGCTTAAAGTAGTTTGATTCTGCTGCTTGTGCTTAACACTGAAAGAAACTCCGACCTGCAGCTGTCTTCTGGCCCAAAAGGTTTTTTCATTATTTTACACGTATTTCTCTATATGTTTTAACTTACCGATAACATTTGCTCCGTTCTATTTACCCAAAGGCTTTATGAGTGTCAGAGCGGTGTAAGAATACAAGCAGGAAATTTAAAATACCTTTAATTGTTCTTTTTCCATCTTCTTTCTGATATTATGTCGGTAGCCTAAAGGAGTTTCCAATGAGACGCACTGCATATTCTGACTCTCAAGAGAGCTCAACNCTTGAGTCCATACGCTGGACTTGATGATCTCAGAGGTCTATTCCAGCCTCGATAATTCTGTGATTCCGTGATTTATATAACGAAGATGAAGCAGAATTAACTGGATCCACAGATGCCTTTCTATTCACAGCTGTCTGTAATTGTTTTATTACTTTTCTTTGGGTTTTATCCTGTTTTGCTGTGACCTCCTGCTGGCAATCGATCTGTAAGGAAAGAAAAAAAAATAAAAAAGCAAGAATTCCTAATGCCTAAGACGTACAAAATAAATCCTGTGACGTTTTCTAATATGTGAATATTCCTAAATGCCAGACTAAAACATCCCTCCCAACGGTTTCTTTTACAGACTTTTCCTTGTTCCAGAAACTTGGCCTGAGTTCGGAGGAAACCCCATAACTGTTTCTTAAAAGTCAAATTGCATCAGTGCGGGTAAGATGTTGGGCAAAACTCTTTAATGGTGTAATTCCATGAAAATCAGAAATACTACACCAGGGCTGAATCTGCCCCGTGGTATAAAATTATCTCCCTAGAGGCAAGACTTCTGGAAACAGTATCATATTTTAATTACAAGCAGACAATTTGTTTTGGGTTGTATACAGAGCATGAAAATCTAACTGCTATAGGCACCAGCTACATATATGGTGATTTTCTTCCTGATTTTAGTGCTGTTTGGTTTATTTCTGTATGATTTGCAGGTGGCTAAACGATCCTACAAACTTTTTTTTTTTAATGTACTGGAATAAGTCCCTGTTGAATTTAAGATTCTGAAAGATTACAGCGCTGGCTTTAGAGCATCATTTGTAGATTTTGCAATGAGTTGAGGAGAAAGGCTGCGTGTTGTTTATAATCTGGGAAGTCGAGATTCCAGTTAACAGTCTTACCCTTGGAGAACAGACAATTATATGTTTTACGAATTAACAGATGCTGATGGTACTTTGTCTCCTGTGACTGTGTTCACTAGTTTCTGAAGCCAAAGGGCAGAACAGGATCTGCCTTTCGTAGAAAGTCCCAGGCTTGAAGGCAGGACATGGTGCTTCAAGTGTGGTTGAGCCTTCTTCAATCCCTGTAGGATATGTCACCACTGTACCAAACTAGTTCACATAAACCAGTCATATTCTATGGAAGAAGTCTCGAAAGGATATTGTAGAGAAATATCGAACCTCAGATTTTTCGTGAGATGTGAGGTATTGTGAAATTTAAGGAGCTCGACAGATTTTCACAGCTTGGCTTGTGAAATTCATTTCCAGCTCAACAGATTGTGATTTCACGATCTTGCACATCTGGATTTTGGCACAGAGCTAAGATGGAAGATGTCTCTGGCCAATCTGCCTCTCAGACAGAGCAGGGCAGTAGATCTGCTGCTTCTGGCCAGCGAGGAGTCCAGTCCTGTCCATGAGGTGTAACCTGCCTGCTCTTACCTCTGCAGCTTCTGTTCTGTCAGGCAAGGGCCGCACAGCTGTAGTTGGCCCTGATGTCAGTGATCTCAAGAACTACTCGAATACAAATGTTAGTGGTAAAGTCATATTTTAATATTTAAGAAGTGTAAAGGGATTTGCAAGAGTTGCCGGGGTATCTGTGCTGCGCGTTCACAGACTGAATCTGTTCTGGGGAGCAAACAGAACATTTTTCATGTGCTGGCACCACGGGTGGTACAGCACTAACATGTGCAAAAACTATTGAGCACCCCCTCTGTGACGCTGCAGTGGTGGGCTTCTTTTCTGGCCATGCATTTGGGCTCGGGGAGTGTCTTCTTAACCTAATCTGTGGAGATCTGGCAGTCTTCCCAGAGGAGAACCAGTTGCTGAAAACAGGATTTTTAAGCCAGAATTTTTTCAGCATTCACACCACAGAAGGAGAGCTTAGAAAGGTAGCAGGAGTCATGCGCGTTTTCCCTTTGTGTGGCAACCAAGTGATCCTTTTTTCCCAGCAAGATCAGACGGTATCACAGAATTTCACTGATTCTTACAGCACTGGCGGTGTGGTTTCGAAAAAAAAAAAATCCCTGTGCTGTCTGGAATGCTCAACTGTTGGGTACCGGAGTCAGAAAACATCCTGCCTGCCGTGAACGTTAGGAAAACAGAGCAGCCCTGACTCAAGTGCCAAGTGGGTTTTTGGAAGGCTGGCTCCCCTGAGAATAAAGGATATTGGTATCCAGCCAAGAGGGCAGGCAGGAACAGGCCCCGGGCAAGACACTGGAATTCTGGTGGAGCCTGAAATATTGTGTGCTTGTTTGTGTCGGCTTCTGACTCGTGTATTAAAAGGTGAGCTACCCAAAATGCAAGGAAATGGGTCACAAATTGATAAAATCTGAATTATTTTTCTAGCTATATTTAGAGCCACGTAAAACAGGGATTTCCCTTTTTGGCTGCTCTAGTATCTTAAGAGTAACTTCATATCTCCGTTAAAAATAGAAAAAGTCCCCCAAAGGAAATTTCCTTCTTTTTTTTTTCCTATTGTACACTCAAAAATCCCTTGTTGTTGCACAGCATTCTGTTGGTTTTTACTTCCCTGTTGCCCTGTCTGAATGAATAGTCCGAGTCTAATGACTCAGTACGCATTTCATCCCAAGTATCCCCCAGCTTCTATTTCCTATACCAGTGTTATCCTGCTTCTTAAAAGTGAGACTGAAACACCCCCCCAGGTACCTGTACGAACTGCCCAAGCGAGCGCACCTTTCTTGACCCTTTATAAATCTTTTCTTCTCTTCAATTGTTATGCTAATACCGACCTAATAAGCGGAATTTTTGAATGCACAAAGATCCGTTTCTGCTTCTGTAAGTAAAACAATTTGCTCACCTGCTTGTTTTGTTTTGGTAGACGGATTGGTTTTAGATGAGGTTTTCTGCATAGAAATTCTAGAAAACGCCACATGTAAGTGGGAAAATTGCAAAAAAGGCAGGGATTTTATACAGAGAGAGATTTTATAATTATTGATTTCCTCTTTGTCTCAATATTAGGAAGATTCGAGAGGTAATGGATTAGATCCTTTCGTGATTTTATTTGCAATGTTGCAAAGCAGCTCAGTAGCCAGTCCTAAAGCTTCCACCTCCTCTGGAAAACCTAAGGTCACATCGAGTTGTCTTAGCGATGCTCCTTATGCCATCCTTGGCCTCATGGAAGGCTACAGGATGAGATTACGCCCAAGCAATCTCCCTGTCATCTGTGCTGAAGTTTTGCACTGCACCTGTGGAGGAACTTTGAGGTTTTTTCCCTGTGGTTGTAGTTTCAGTTATCAAAATGTACCCACGCTTTCTGATTTTGGACCCAAAAGGAAGCCCCAAAGCAGTTTCTATTGAGCCTCTGGGGTTTGGTTTTCCAGCACGGCTAAGGTGGGCAGTACAGCAAGGTGTTCTGCGTCTGGTTTTCTGCTGGGCCATCTCACTTACGGGTAGGTGTCCACTCATGAGATGACGGCTCGCACTAACATTTAACAGCAGGCTGGGACACAGCGCCAGAGTTTGCGTCCAGGGAGGCCCAGAGAAGTTTCCATGTTGGTCTCAATGGAGCAGGACTCAATCTTTATTTCCTTGACAAAGCTGGAAAATGTTCATTTTGTCTCTTTCCCCTTCACACACATATTTTCTTTTCTTTCTAGAATAAGTCATTTGTCTTTATCTCACCATTCACCTCTCTCTTTGATTGCAGTTAATGGAATTGTCACCTTTATGTACTCATGTTCCATTTCTCAACCTGTCTGGACTTTGGCCTCCAAAGGTCACCGCTGCTAGTGAAGTAATATGATTAAGTGAGTCTTTTTAGATAGATTTATGCAACATTTCTTCTCCAGCAAGTGTCACATCTAGTCTAGTTCTGCAAAAGAGAATATTTCAAAGATGCCAGCTGTCATCTAAAACCACTAAATTGTTCAGCAGCGCTGGTGGAGTGGACTGCAGGCCAGCGCGGAGCACTGCTGATTTACGCTACCTGAAGCTCTGTCCCTGCAGCTTGAAATACGGGCTTTTGTTAATAAGGAAATTTAAAAAAAGAGAATGTTTCTGTCTCCCAGAAAGCGCGTTTCAAACGACATTTTCATGAGTTACTCTGTAATGAAAAGGCAGAAGGGTGGATTTTGCATGAATCTGTCTAGAATCTTGGAAAAAGCAGGAGGTTATTTGGAGCAGTAGTATCTGAAGCCAAACTCCAAACAGGAAAAAATGGTCTTGTATTCCATTTAAGTTACATACACCTACAGGATATTTTCAAGTTGATAGAAAGATTTGGAAATTATAGAGGACTTGCTGCACACTTATCTACTCCTCCTGCATTTGATGCAAAGCGCAAATTAATCATCATTATCCTGCACTAATATAACACCTCTTAACCCTCGGCTTTCAGAACGTTTCAAAACGGTAATGAATTAAACCTCGTGTGGTCTTGGGAATATGGGATAATCTAAACTTCTGTTCTTCCATTAAAAAAAAAAAGGGCAAAAGCATTTTCAGGACTTGAATTTTGGAAGCTGGAAATCTTGTAACTGTTCTTGAAATTGTCTTCAGTTCTTGTCTTCTTGTTCTTGTCTTCATTTGTCAGAAAACGTGAGTGGCAGAGAAGGCAAATGAAATGGAAAAATGTGTTAATACAATATCTTTATCTCTATTTTACTATTTATTGGAGAGAAAAGGCCTGGATAAATCAAGGTACTAAGACGATACAGGTGTCAAAAAAGCAGAATTGATCCCTGTCTGTAAGTAAAAGGGTGCCCAGGGAATTATCATTGCCACTGGACAAGTCACTAGCAAGACATTTTGAACATTACGCATTATGTTAGGCTACGATCACTCAGGTTCAGAAAAGATGAATTCCGACTGGAACCGGTGCAGAGAAAGCTCGTTAGATAATCCAAAACGTGCCGTTGTGAAAATGCAAATGGTTAATGCTGAACTTGGCAGAACAAAAGTTAAAAGGGGGTTTGCATGGTGTCTACAAATATGCTGTGGGAGGAGAATGAGTATTATTTGTATGATTGTGTCAGTGATCTATGAACATACAGAGGACAGAAATAATGAAATTTGGTTTTAATGAGCAGAGGAATAGGATTCTGGGACAGAACAGTGAAGAACGGAGATGTTGGGAGGGTGCCGAGCAACATAAGCTGGAGCTCAGCATGTGTATGGAAAGACTTATAGGATTGGATCATCAGAGATACTAGAAGCGCACTCGAGTCCATTTCTCTGGGCTTCATTTTACTGTTTTTCAGTTCAACAAAACATTGTGGCACATCCACAGTGACAGAACTTTGGTTTGGGTCACTGAAGTAACGTGGAACAGCTCGTTCATGTCTCTGAACTCTCTCGGAGGCGCACTGATGTGGTGGCCTTACGTTCCCATGGGCCAGGTGCCCGAGTGCCTCAGCTGGGCTGAGTCAGATCGGGACGTCCACGTCTCAGAAGAGAGAAATGTGCATCCCTCGGCAGGCGGTGCAGACCTCCCGGGGAGCGAAGCAGAGCATGAGAACACACCGTGCAATAAGCTGATTTGGGATTACAGACAGGGGAGGGGGGGATTTTTATTTATTTATTTATTTCAAAACCTATCTGTTCAAAGCAAAACATTTGGACTAACACAAGAAAACTCCAAATACTTCAGGTTGGGTCTAATGTCCTTTCCTACCCAGCCTAGATGCAAGGTATTCCCAACAAAAAGTCAATTTTCACCCAGAAGATTTTAGTTTTGGAGAAGCAGAGTTTCCCATCAGAGAATCATTCCAACGGAAAATTACTAACTGGTTCTAAAACGAAGTGACTAGCGAAGCTCTCAAAATGATTCAGTGGCAAAGCTGGAATGAGAACCCACAGCTCCTGACCACGAACCCTGTGCTCTAACCACGAGACAACACTCATCTTTCCCTGAGCAAGGTTGTTCCTGCAGTATTGCTGCCTGGGCCAAAGTGGGGAAAACTCTGGAAATGTTGCAAGAGAGCTTTATTTTTTTTGCTGCAAGATTTCCTGCTGAAAGAATTATTTGGGCGATAACGGGAAAAATCCCTGGTGGCTCCCAGGGGCCTTTTCAGACGTGATCGGACGTGATGGGAATGTGAGGGTTTCCATCCGCTCCTCCCTGTGTGAGTTGTGGAGGGACGTGGTGGGATCTGGTCCTTACCCACTGCTGGAGTGTGCAGCCACTGCAGGCCTGTTGTCTGTGTTCAGGGGATGCATTGGAAGGGATCATAGAATGGTTTGGGTTGGAAGGGACCTCTAAAGGTCATCTAGATCCTACTGCCCTGTCCTCCCTCCAATTTCAGCCAAACTCAGGGTTTACTCCTCACATCAGCTTTCCGGGTAACACTCTCCGAGTAATCCCCACGCAAAGAATCTAACCCGTAGCTTGCGGTGCTGTTTTATTTAAGAAGCAGTTATGTATTTATGGGTCATGGTGGGGGAATGTCCTCAGTCCAACCTCACTCTTCTGCTTGTTGCCCTGTATTTATCCTTCCTCAGGCTCTCGATGGGGGTCCACTTAAAGGCCCAATGCTTCCACACCCCCAACCTTTCTGTAGAGGAAAGAAAACTTTCTCCAATAATGATAGGACAAGAGAGAATGGCCTGAAGCTCCGCCGGGGGAGGTTTAGGCTGGACATTAGAAAGAATTTTTTTCTCAGACAGAGTTGCCCAGCATTGGCACAGGCTGCCCAGGGAGGGGGTTGAGTGGCCATCCCTTAAGCGTTTAAAGGGCATAGAGATGAGGTACTTAGGGATATGTCTTAGGGGTGATAAAGATTAGTTAAAGGTTGGATGGGATGATCTTCTAGGTCTTTTCCAACCTAGGTGATACTGTGACACATAGAAACCTACCTCGCAAAACTATGCCCCACGTGTCTTAAATGACAAATCAAAATTACAGAAAAAGACCCTATCA
>WEIS01006061.1:0-15631 GCA_013389965.1 Todus mexicanus | reverse complement strand
TCACCTCCCTTGACTTGCTGGCCTACTGCCCAGGAGATCTAAGCCTGCAATTTAGAAGTGGTAACCTTTAGCAAACGGCAAGAAAAATCTGCACAGGACTTCAAGAGTGATTGATTACTCTCTCCATAAGGAGCTAGTGCTCTGGGACCTTAGAAAGGAGATGTGAGCTCTGAGGCAGCCACCACTGCTGACAGTCGACTGGGGAGGCTGATCCACTGGGAGCATTAATGAAAATGTGATTGGAAAAAACCCGAAACTTTTAGGGAAGTTTAATCCATAGATGGGAACGCAGTGGGATTTTTAGCTCCAAACGCAGGGAGCTTCTGAACAATGAGGAGCGCAAAATCAGTCACTCTAGGAAGTATCCATGACTTTTCATCAACCAACCATCTGTGCTAAAGGGAAGGGAAAACAGGCAAACTAAAAAAAGTGTCACACTGTTACTGCTGGTGGGTGACACAGATGCTAGACTTATTTAAAGCCTGGGACTGATAGCTACACTGAATGATACGCAGCTGATTCGGGTGGTGTATGAATACAACCCAAGTTGGAAGATTTCACAAGACGGTTTTCAAGGCGGAAATTGTTAAATGCCCTTTACACATCACCAGCTAAGTGCTGTGTGTTTGCTGCTCGGAGCTGCTGTGCCAGTTGGATGTCTGCCAGCCTTGTAAGGCTGCTTTAAAAGGGATCACTTGCCATGCGGACTTTTTTCATTTTCTGTTATCCAAACAGGCTCACTTGAATGTTAATTTGTTGCCGACTGCCAAGGACCCAACTCTGCAAAAAGCCGAACACAGTGGAGCCCCATGTCTGCCAGAGGGGGCTGCTCCCATCCCTGCACCACCGGGCTGGGGCTAGAGGCACGCACTGAGGACCCTGGTTAGCTGCAGTCAGGGAGCAATCTGTTATTGGGACATAAAATGTCCAGCCACAAATATTTTTTCCTTCATTCAAAGTGCAGTGCTCTGGCCTTGGTGAAAAAGGGAGAGCAGCTTTTCTCTCCTTTAGGAGGTGACAGCTGGAGAGGGCATGGAGGAATATCTGCAAAGAAAAAAACCACTTGGGTCTTCGGAGCTGAGCTGCTGTGAAGTGCCTGGGTCCCTGGATGGAGCCTGCCAGGGGATAGCAGAGCAGCACTGCCAGTGTGAGCAGGTCAATATGCATTATCCAGCCCTTTTGGGATCAAAGCTAAAGCCAGTGGGAACTTTCCTGTGCCATCAACTCACTGCTCCCACAGTGCCTGGGCACCAGGTTCTTCAGAGGCAGGCTGGGGATCCCTCTGAGTGGAGATGACTTTGTTGTACCAGGGCCCTCAGACCTTATTGCCACCCCCGGGTTCAAACAGGACTGTTTGTCATCTCACTTCTAGATCTTTTAAGTGTTTGCAACATCTTTCAATGGCAATACACAGGTTTTTCCATGTGCATGTGGACAGAAGAGCAGGCACCTTGCTGTCTGGCTGCTGTTCACGGCAGAGCAAACTGCAAAGCTCCTGAGCTGGGGATAGCTGGGGGTGGAAAGTCAAGAGTCATGGGCTAATCTCATCGTTGGTTGGTGTGTGTTTTACAAGGTGCTGGTATCTGCACTGAAACTTCACTGCTTTGACTAGAAGACATCCAAATAGATTCAAATTTAACTAAATTTTCCTCCTCCTGCTTAATTTCTGTAACAAAGTTTTTGGATATCTTTAAAAAAGCGGTTTTTTAGCGTCTGGTTTTAGCCAAGGAAAAAATGGGAGATTGTTCAAAATTTGATTAAATATTTAAAGCACAGCTTCTATTTAGAAACTGGCACTTTATCAAGTTAAACAACCCATTAAGCTTATAATCACACTGTCTTTTGGGGCACAATGCCTCTTGCATCTTTCGAAATGAGTATTTGTGTCATCACTCAGCATGCTCGGAGGTGAAATTAATCTTCCATTGTATTGTTTCATTTTACTGCTGACTGAAATAATATTTTCAGTATCTTTTTCATTGTTTATTTGCATTCCTTCTTTTGACACGTGACTTATGAAGGAAATTGGAAAACAAGTCACAAAATCAAGATCCCTGATAAGCTTCTAGAACTCCTTAAATATTCATCTTAAATATTCTGCCATCTGTGTGTTTTGAGTTATTGCTTTTTTTTACCTCTAGCAGATACAGTCAATTTTGCTTCAGGCATTGCCGTGGTCTTGAGGCTCTTTTGGTGTTAGGTGAGCAAATACTTAAAGACGTGGGTTTTGCAGAATAGGGGTGGTCACTTCTGGAGCTCACAGAAGTCCTGTAAAAGCCAGAAGAAAGAATTGAATCACAGACTTCAGTAAGGACCAGGGACGTCAGAGTACATCTTGAATACTTGTTGGGATAGGGGACCACTGGCAGACACGGCGCCTGCTGCAATAGTGGCATCCCCGGCCTAAGAACTGAGGCTGTGCCTTCCTGTGCCCAAGGGCTGTCTCTGCAGAGTGGGAGGCAGGTGTTCTCCCATATCCCACGTACCAAGCAAGGATTGTCTCCGTGTCCAGCTGGGTGATGACCACTGCACTCTGTTTAGTAAGTCAGGGTATACTTTTGTCAGAAGCGCGGCTGTCATTCACTAGCCTTACTGCGTGCACAATAATGGTGATTTGAGCAGAATTCTTCTTCTCCCCAGCCTTACGTCAAGGAAAGTTTTCCTCTAAAAAAAGTTTACCTCTAAAAATAAATGAGGCAGGCTGCTGTTTCTTTGAATAGTATGTCTGCTTTCTATGACACGGCTGACTTCGAAATACATGGCATTCATAGACTGTGAGGTTGTGGCAATGTCTTAAAGCCCTGCATCTTTTTGAAAATGTAACCATGGGATGACTACAAGGTGTGGATTGTTTGCTTTAAAAAGGCTTGCAGTGAATGCTTGCAAGTTAATCTTATGGCATATTAACTACCTCTATAAAGGATAGTGACTGCAGCAGCAAAGCCATCACTGCACTTTATATGTTGGGAGTGGTGAGGTTATAGCAGCAGAGCAAGCAACTGAGCAAAATCTATTATTGTTTGTGGCTTGGAAGACAGTTTGATATCTAGGTATAAAAGAAAAGTAACTTTAGAACATGTTATTCACGCTGTACCTCAGAATAAGTGCCCAGCTTTTTCAAAGAAATTTCCCACCATTGCTGACTGTGTTTTCTGCAAGGAGTCCAAACATGTCCTGGTGTTGTAAGTTGGATACTTTCTATGTCCCAAAAGTCTGAGCGCCATGAGTTCATTTAGAGAAAACATCAGAACACAGACTTTCTCTGTCAAATGTTTCCCATGCTTATTCCTTCCCTTGGTGCTGCCAGGGGGTTACTGAAAGCAGAATTGTGTCAACCAAGACTGATGTCCCTGGCCTTCTGCAGCTCTGTCCCCGTCTGAAGTTCTGCTCTTCAGCACTGGCTTTACATGGGTCACAAATTTCTGTTCTCTTCTTGGGTTTCTTGTTCTTCCGTGCTAGTTAATATAAGAAGTCTGGTCAGCTCACCCTTGCTTGTTGGTGTACGATAAGCAGTTGAATACTTAAGAGCAGCTACAGATTCAGTGTCTCTGAGGATTACTGTAATTGCCAGTGTTGCTTATTATAAGTTTTTCTCTACCTATCAGTGCTAAGCAAGGGAGCTTCCTACTTTGCCTCTCATGTCCCCATAGACTATTTCCATGATCATACTGGCTTTTTGTAAACGTCTTTTTGTCCTGATCAATATAATACTCATCTACAATTCATTTCAGTCAGTAATGTGCATGAAACAGTGCTTTAAAAAATACCTGGAGTACAGACGTAACCAGGTGTATAAAGAGGATTTATTTGATTTCCTTCTGAACTAACTCCCAGTTCACCGAGCAAGACGAATATTTACAGGCGTTGCTGTAATGTGCTGGGTCTTGGAGACCTGAAATGTTGTTTCATTTTCCTAACATGGGGACAGCAAAACATAACCTTACACTAAAACCAAGCAATGCCTCAGTGGGCTATTCTTTTTTGCAGAAATGGGTATTGTTTATAGATGAGCTATTGCTTCATCCCAAATTTCCAGAGAGGAGTTGTTTCCTTAGCGAATATGAGTAACTAACACACTTTCTGCTGAGTTTCCTCATTGTGAAAGGGGAATATTTGCAGTATCTAACCTAGAGAGTTTGGTCCCAATGAATGTTGCCAGACAAGTGTTTCAGCAGTCACGGTCTGACTCCAACTGCCCTTAAAATCCCATTTACAGGATTTTCTCTCTGCTTTGCAAAGAGATAGTCATAGGCAATGTGCTTAGCTGTTCAACAAGCTCTTCTGGCAGTGTCTGCAGCAAAACATGGCAGGAAAAGGGCAGCATGGCCTGCAATCCGAAAATGTTCTTGTTCCTCTATGCTTGCCATTGATTTTGCCACTCCATTTCCCAGCAAGACTAAGCCTAAATAATTTATAGACAGGGATCTTTCTTGCTCTGAAAAGCTTCTTAAGAGAACTGTAACCTGAAAGAACATCTTCCTTCTTTGTTCTTTTTTTTTTTTTTTTTAAATCATGGGAAAAAAGTTCTGATTTGCAATACCAGCAAAGGTCCAAAAGTCGCAAGCTTAGAATTGATCGGGATTTGTATTTATTTTTATTTCTCTTTTTTTTATATCATTTGAATGCATAACCAAATCCTTGTTAATATATAAAACTCGAACACCAAAATAATGAAAATGAAATTGAAAGACTTGAAGCAAGTGGGTTTTGTTTCCACAAAAGTCAGCTAATGAGCAGGGTATTGATATTCACTTTGGACCATTTTTAGCTTGAAAGGTTGGCAATAGGATTTCTTTTTTAATTCTCCTGCCTTAAAGCTTAATTTACCTTTACTGTATCTTTAGTTTTCGGATGAGTTTTCAGGTGAACAAGTGGTAAAGCAGTCGTCCTTTGTTGGGAAATTCTTCAGGCTATTTCTGTGTGGGGGCAGAGGGAGAATACAGGCTCCTCGAGGGAAGGCTCTGGGGTCCCTGCACTAGTACCCAAACTGCTGAGCACCCTGTTGTCAACTGGATATGTAGGTGCTCAGGGATGCTCAGCTTCAGCCTTCCAGCTCCGTATCACCTCACAACCTTCAAAATCTTTTTTCATACAGCTGGACGGAAGACTTTTTGTTTCCCCGGGATTTTCTTTTTCTGAGAAAGTTCACTAACCCTTTCTAAGCAAAGGCCTAGCTGCACCCACACCCCAATCAAGTCTTTCATAGAATCATCAAGGTTGGAAAGGACCTTAAGATCAAGTCCAACTTTCAGCCCTTCACCACCATAACCACTAAAACATCTCCTTAATTGCCACATCCAGCTGCTTTTAAACACCTCCAGGGATGGTGACTCCACCACCTCCCTGCACAACCCATTCCAATGCCTCACAACTCATTTGGTGAAGAAGTTTTTTCTAATATCCAGTCTAAACTTCCCCTGGTGCAACTTGAATCCGTTCCCTCTTGTACTACTGCTATTCGCTAGGGAGAAGAGGCCAACACCCGTCTCACTACATCTTCTTTTCAGGTAGTTGTAGAGTGTAGAGTGTGTCCTCTTCTCCAGGCTGAACAGCCCCAGCTCTCTCAGCCTCTCTTCATAAGACTTTACTCTCTTTGCCCAGCTGTGTGTCACACTGCAGGGCACAAAGCCTCCGTGAAGCTCACAGGAGTCTCTGACAAAACCAGTGACATGCCAGAAAGCTGCTTTTAAAGAGTTTTGCTGTGGCCAGCAGGGTGTGATGCCAACTGCCTCCCAAGGCTTACAATGGAGGCAGTGCCTGCTCTTGCCTACTCGTGATTCCCCCCAAATCCCTGTCACTTAAACATGGCAATTTAAAGAACAACAGTCAGATGATTCTCAGTGCCATCTGTCTAAACACTGCTTTTGCTAGGAAGTCAATTAAGCTATAGCTTTTCTTTGCAGAGAATGATAGCTGCACTCTGATGAGAAATGCACTTGATAATTTAATAGGCATTTTGTCTTCTTTTCTAACAAGCTGTGTTGATTTCTGAGTAGTCTGCTATTCACTACGGGAGGAAAATGAATGAACTGAAGTAAAACATTAGAAGATCTATTAATGTGAAGGATGTTTAATCTCTGTGAACTAAAAATAAAGCTTGTGAGCTATTTGGATTATTAACATTTGAATGATAAAAGAAATTTAGGAAATGCCAAGGCAGTGTGAGGGGGAAAATGGCAGCTTTTTAAATTAAAAAGAATTGTTTTGAAATAATGGGAATAATCATATTTTGACTTTTGAAGTAAGAAAAATGTTTCCCTGGCAGTATTTCTGTATAGTAGAATACTTTCAAGGTCAAAATCAAAATGTTCAATAGTTTTTCAGGACTCCAGTTTGAATGAATCAGTCCCAGGCTGCACGAGTCTTTTTGATACTTTCAGTTCACAGAAGTTTTTGACAGTCCTAGAATACAAAACCCCTTCAAAGTCTCAAAGGCATTATGATTGGAAAAACCTTTTTCCACTCAACCCTGGTGCTCTAATTGGCCATCTCTGGCAGAATTGTGGGGCCAGTTATAACAGCCATGTGGTGCTTTAGCTGAGGGCAGTGACTTCCCAGCCTGCTGATAACCCAGAAGATGGTTTCGGATTAATTTTTTCCATTGTTGGCCTCTACACAGGTTGCATTTTATGGAAAACTAGGAACCAGTTCTAAAATGAGTTAGATTGGCAATTAGAAAACAAACAGGATTTTATTTTGATTTATTTGAGAACAGTGCTAGCACATCTGTGCACCGGTGCAGCAAAGTTTGTTGGCAGATGGTGAGTCTGAGGCTGAAAACTGCCCCCAGGAGAGTCTTTTGGGCTGTGGGAGAGCAGCGATGTTTTGCTGAGCTGGCAGCCATGGCCCTAGTGACTGCAGGGACAGGACCAGTGTGGCTGCTTCATCTTTCCTCTCTAAGAAATACAGCTGCAAACAGGAGCCACAGGGACCTAGGTAACCCTAGAGCCGCTTCCTTGAGTCACAGAAAGTGCAACACAAATGCGGATGGCTGAGGCTCTGCCCACGCAACAGTCAGCAGGGTGCGGCGGCCGAACAGAACCAAAGTATCATCCAGTCCAAGCCCCCTGCTGGAGCAGGATCACCTATGTGAGGTCACACAAACCAAAATATTAAATTATTGCATTGTTTGAGGCATTGTTGGAGTGGGGTTGGGCAGGACCTGGTCTCAGCACTGAGCGGACTTGGGGGGACTTTAGGCAGAATAATATCACAAAGGGGGATTCCACCAACCTCATCCGTCAGTCCCGTGATGTTATAAAGTGGGACTCTGCCTATCACATGTCATAAAGGGGGGGCTCTGCCTGCCCCATGAGGTCAAAAAGGGGTGCTCTACCTGCCTCATGATGTCACAAAGGAGGACTGCACCTGCCAGACTATAAAAGGAGGCGCAGGCTCCCATGGAGCAGGCAGTGCGTGCTGGGCACCGTAGTCTGCCGTCGTCTCGACAGACTGCAGCCTCAGCCTCTGCCACAGGCCACCAGTGTTGGAGGTCCTGTCAGCGGGCACCCAGGAGTTCACTGGGCGTCTGCACAACATGACTACGCTGGTGAGCTGCAGCAGCGAGGCCACGCCAGAGCCAGGGATATTCTGCCGCGTGGTGTTCACGCTGCTGGTCGGCCTGCTCTGGGCCGTGCTGCAGGACGGGTGGCGGCAGGTGGAGCGCTGGCGGGCACTGCACCACAGCAGGGTGACACGGGAGTGGTGGGCCCAGCTGCGGTTGCTCCGCAGGCAGGCTCCTTCGCCATTCCTCAGAGCGCGGCCACTCTCAGCAATATGGCCACGAGGAACAGCTTGGCCACCAGTAGCTGCCACCATCTTCCACAAACTGCCTTCTCACCCGGCAGCACTCACGCGGCCCAGGAAGCCCTTCCGTGTGGCTGGTGCAGCCCGCACCTTTGGTGGCACAGCCCCTGCCGTGGGGCTGCCCCACTGCCCGGGCACGAGGTCCTCCCCTGCCCACTGTGGCCCGTGGGGCCTTCCCCGCAGGCACTGCTGCTCTCCTCCCTCCCAGCACTGGCCCTACCCTCTGCGGGGTCCTGACCCAGCCCAGAGCTGGTATCTCGTGCTTTCCTTGCCTGGGCGTCCTAGGGTCGCCAGCAGCCTGTCCCTCTGCCCGGACCAAGGCCCTCCCAAGAGCTGCCTGGCCAGCGGCACCGCCACTGGCACCCGCAGCGTGGGGGTCTCCCCTGGCCAGGTTGTCTACACTAGGAGCGCTTGCACACTCCACCACCACCCCCTGAGCAAAGGCACTGAAGAAGAGAAGCCTGTGAGGGACCTGCCCAGGAAGCAGCTGCCAGCTGCGCTCAGGACACCCCAAGACACCCCCCTCAGAGCCCAGAAGACCAATGGCCAATGCACCACCCTGATCAGGCACTGGAAACGGAGGACCCTGTTTGAGCACTGTACCACGGCTGCGGCACATCTCGGACAAATTAAAGCCTGTCATAAACCACTGGCCCCATGTGGCTCTTCCCAGTGCCCTGATCCTCCAGCCACGTCCCCAGGAACAAGGTCCAGGAGCGTTAGTGACGACAACCTCCCAGTGACACAGCAGCCTCAATTTCTCCCACCATTTCTCCTCAGCTGCCTGGAAGATGGCTCTGGCACTTGCTCAGGACGCCAGAACTCTCCCCAGATTGGCAGACCCTCGCAGAGAGCAGAGCCCAGCCTCACACTGGCATGGCCCGACCGACATGGACAGGGACACAGGGCCGGGGAGCAACATGCCTTCAGAGTGATGGAAGCAACACTTGCTGCACCTGCTACGCGCAGACCCACAGGCTGCACCCAGCAGACTGACGGCCAGTGCACCACCCAGATCATGCGCTGTGAATGGAGGTCCCTGTTTGAGCACAGTACCACGGCCGTGGCACATCTCAGGCGAATTAAAGCCTTTTGGGCACCAGAGGCCCTGCAGNCCTCATCTGCTGCCTGGGACGAGGATACGGCCATGGGCCCAGAGGCAGCAGGAGAGCCAGGCAGTGACCCGCAAAGTGAGACTCCTTCCCCAACTGGTTCATGTCACTGCTTCCCGGCACTTTCTCTCAGGAAAAAGAAGAAGAAGAAGAAGAAGAAGAAGAGCGAGTAAAACACCTTCAAGGGTTTACTCTGCACAGCCCTTGCAGGAGGCATCTGGTGACTGTTATAAATAACTGAAGGTGATTTGCTAATCAAATGAGTTATGGAAATGTTCTGTTCAAGTTCTTGTTACAGTATTGGTGAAATATGGATGTTAAATTGCAATGTTATGGTTTTATGACAACTTGCTGGTTTTGTAATCAACGTTTTATCAAAATGGCCGACTCTTGCCTCGACCCGGCAGACATTTTGAGTGTGGCAGAGGCGCTGAAGTGAAGAAACCTGAAGAGCCCATGAGGGTGGAGAAGTACTAGAGGGTGTGTCAAAGGTGTCGAGACCGGCCCCCGAGAGAACAAAAGGAGCCGCCCTGCCTGCCTGAGTGCGTGAGCCTTGGGTGGAGCTACGACTCCCCGGCCGCCCAGTGCGCTGTTTTTGTTTTTACTTTCTTACCTTTAATAAAGAGTTAATTAATCTTTAATTGGTCTCGATTTATCACAAATCACCTATAACGGTGACCTGCTGCTGTTCATAGGGTTCGGCAACTCAGGGGACTCTGCATCCCACCTGGCCTCACCTGGTGCCTCCTGGGGCTCTAGAGATTTATTTATTTTCTCTAATTAAACTGTCTCTGTCTTGAACCAAGTTTTTTTTTCTCTTATTTCTCATGTTTGCCCTATCCCTGGATGATTCCAGTTTTGGAGCTTGGCTGTGGTGAGAGCAGACAGAGTGCAACCATAGCCCAGCACGAGAGTGGCCTTGTGCTGGTGCTGATGGAAATTCAGGGCATCACAGCCCTTGCTAGCACGGGCTATCTCAGACCGCAACAGTGAGACAGCAGCAGCGGCACCAGTCAGCTCTGTGGCCATGTGGCGGTTTTAGAAGTGACGAGGGGATTCCCAAAGACAGCCTGAGAGAGAGAGGAGAGACGAGACATGAGTCGCCATCTCTCGCATGTGTGCCTAAGAGGGTGACAGGGCCGGGGGTGGTGCTGGGGAAACTGCAGGAGAGTTAAACGTGGTGAAATCAGCAGCGGCTCTCAGACCATGAACAGCAAGACAGTGGCACCAGCTGCGGCACCAGCAGCTCTGGGGCCGGCTCAGAACACAGCAAGGGGGATGTCAGGGGGCAGTGCCAGGATCCTGGGGCTGCAGAGCCCAGCAGAGTCAGCGATAGCCTGACAGAAACATTGTCAGTAGTCAGGCAGGCAGGATGCTGAGAAAAAGAAAATATATAAAATAAAACAAAACAAAATAAAAGATTCACCATCTCAGTCAAAGAACAATGGTCTGCACCCAGCAGAATGCCACGCTCCTGCTGCCAGCCAAAATGAAGGTGGGAGCCCAGGCAGAGCTCCCAGGGCAGGGTTTGCTGGCGCAGGTCGCATGGAATGCCACAGCCTCTCCCTGGGAGCAGGGGCTGTGTCCGGAGGGAGCAACTGGAACGTATCGAGCTCTCCCTGGGGGGAAATGAAGAGCGAGCTGAAAGCCTGTGGGTAAGGATTAAGGGAGAGACTAGTCTGGGAGACATTGCTGTGGGTGTTTAGTACAGGCTACTCGATGAGGACAAGGAAGCCGGATGAGGCCTTCTAGAAGCAGCTGGAAGTAGCCTCACAATCACAGGCTCTGGTTGTCATGGGGGACTTCAGTGCCTGGTGTTCACGCTGCTGGTCGGCCTGCTCTGGGCCGTGCTGCAGGACGGGTGGCAGCAGGTGGAGCGCTGGCGGGCACTGCACCACAGCAGGGTGGCACGGGAGTGGTGGGCCCGGCTGCGGTCGCTCCGCAGGCAGGCTCCTTCGCCATTCCTCAGAGCACGGCCGCTCTCAGCAAATGTCAGGGTGACATAACCCCTCTTCCAGTCTTAGGCGTGTTTCCCAATCAAAGATTACAGCGAGCGGCTTCACAGCGACATGGGTCACGCTAAGTTCACATTAAGTTCACCCTCAGTATGTTTGCGGGTGACACCAAGCTGTGAGGAGTCAACATGCAGGAAGGAAGGGATGCCACCCAGAGTGACCTTGACAGGCTTAAAGAGTTAGGCTCATCTGAACCTCATGAAGTTCAACAAGGCCAAGTGCAAAGTCCTGCACCTGGGAGGGGGTAATCCCAAGCACAAATACAGGCTGAGTAGAGAATGGATTGAGAGGAGCCCTGAAAAGAAGGACTAGGGAGTGTTGGTGGGTGGAAAAAAAAAAAAAAAAAAGGATCCAGCAATGTCTGCTTGCAGCTCAAAAAAGCCTATTGCATCCTGGGGTGCATTAAAAGAGGAGTGGCCAGCAGGTCAAAAGTTATTCCCTCCCTCTACTCCTCTCTCATGAAACCTGCCTGGAGTTGTATGTCCAGCTCTGAAGCCTGCAATGTAAGACAGACATAGACCTACTTGAGCGGGGCCAGAGAAAGGCCATGAATATTATCAGGCGGCTGGAGCACCTCCCCTACGAGGATAGGCTGAGACAGTTGTGATTGTTCAGCCTGGAGAAGAGAAGCCTCTGGGGAGAACTTCTAGAGGCCTTCCTGTACCGAAGGGAGCCTACAGGAAAGATGGGGAGGGATTCCAGTGATAGGACAAGGTGTAACAGTTTGCAACGGAAAGAGGGTAGTCCAGATGTTAGGAAGAAACTCTTTACTCTGTGAGTTGGTGAGACACTGGAACGGGTTGCCCAAGGAAGCTGTGGATGACCCCAGGTATGTTATGGAAGTCCAAGATGCTCAAGGCCAGGTTGGATAAGGCTTAGAGCACTCTGATCTAGTGGAAGGTGTCCTTGCCCATGGCCAGGGGGGTTGGAAAGGACCTTAAAAATCCTCTAGTTCCATCCCATGATTCTACAAAGAAAGGTTTAAGTGTGATATAAAAATGATACCCCTTTCAAGTCAGTCTGAATGTTCCATCGTTCTAAACTGGAAACTCTTGTGCAAAGCTATCCCAAACAGTGCTATGAAAAGATGGAAATTATCCAGGAGATAGCCCTTACCATGTCTGCCTTGGAGTGACCGTTACAGCAAAATGAGACTGTCCAGCAGTGATTTAAACAAGAAACCCTCTTCATTAGTGCAATGAGAACGTAGTCTTTATAATTTACTATGGCAGTGTCAAAGAAATCTATTGTATATACTTAACTCATGGAGCCGGGAGAGATTTCCTACAGCTTCTGTTCTTTCTTGTAGGAAATCAGAAATGGCAGTTGGTTCTAGCAGCATCCGTAAGTGCTCACCAGTAAGGGTGAATCCCAGTCAGGGATTCAAAACTGGCCTCCAGAGAGTTTTTTTCTCCTTGAGTAGCTTATTGAAGCATAAATCTCTTCCCAGATAGGCCAGTGTGACCCTGGCAGTTTGCTGTGGAAGAGTTCACATCACAGTTCACAGTGATGTTTTTGTTTGCCCACAGAGATGAGTGTTCTTGCAGTCTTTTAACTCGTGTTCAGAACAGAGGGGACTTTGGCGTATTCCTGCTTCACTGCCCTCAGCATATTACCAGCCTTCTTATTTAATTAAAGGATAACTTGGCTAAAAATAAGCACATTAGTCAATGATATTTCTTAAAGCTTTGTCTGTGTAAATATATGTATCTTTAATTACAGGAATGGCTCAAATAAAAAAAAAATGAAGCTTCTTTAACCACTCTTTTTACTTCTGAGGGTCTGAAATGTATTTTTTAGACCAATGAGCTTTACGAAGGGTTGCAGTGTGTTCAAAACAATTCCTGATAGTCTTTCCAATGCAGTATTCCTCCTTTTCTTCAGATCCTTTGAGTGTTTGACAGGCTGGCCTTTATCTCACACTGCTAGGGAAAGCTGATGTGTTCTCCTTGAAAGGGGAAAGGAGCTCTGTGCCCTAAACGAGCCTGCTCTTGTATGTCCTTACTTGGCCCTAAGTATTCAGAAACGTTCAATGATCGCTCTCCTACAGCCAGGTCAGGGAGACGGTGTGTGAGTGCACTGCCACGGGTCACTGGGGGAGATGCTCTAGCTGGAAAAGAGAGCATGCCTCACTCTCCTCTCTCACTTCCTACACTTTACCTACATTTTCTCGATAGCATCTTGAAGCAGGAGGGGTAAAGTCCCCCTGCCACCAGGTTGTGATGGACCAATCCAGCTGCCTTGCAGTGAGTGGTGCAGATGAGGAAGTCCTGATGTTGAGGTAGAAATAATACCACCTCCACCCATAAGCTGCCCTTGAAATTGTAATTGGGTTGTTACACCGATATGAAACGTGCTTTCTACTTTTTAATGTGTTTATTAAGTTGGCAGTATATGATTTATTATGTTCTTAATTATTAATTTTCTTGCTCATAAGTGCCTGGGTTTTTGTAAATGATGAGCTAAGGGAAGTGTAATGCTGGCACTTAGGAACCTTAACTGAAATGAAGGGTTTGGCTTTTTAATTTATATTTATGAGAAACTAATAGAAGATCATTTTATATTATCAAAGTAATATAACTAATACAAGATGATTAAAAGAATGACGATCGGATAGGTCATATATGAACTGGTGTGAGCAGTAGGATTTAGGTCCTAATTTTGCAAAAGACTTCAAAGTCCTAAATCTGAAGAAAGTTACTGAGCCTTGCTCCAGGCTACCTAATATTCTGTATTCTGTAAAATAGAGTTTGATCTACGGCAAATTCAAATACGGGATCGATTGAGGCACAAGTTTTGCTTGCATTCATTCTCATGAAGCTTTACTTGCTGAGGATTTGCAGAAGGTTCATGTGAAGAGTGTGGTGAGCAAGGCTGGATTAAACTGATTTAATTCTAGTTCATAGTTTCTGTGGATTTTTTTTATCCTACTGTGGGTGGAAATAAAGCTAAAATACTGGGTCACAGACTACCTTGAATATCAGCAAGTGTCATCCAGACCAGGAAAAGAACGAGTGTTATACCATATTTGGAAGTTGCAAACACAGGACACAGTGTTAATACACGTGAAAAGTTCTGAGCCTACTCGTAAGTTCCTCATGCACCTTCAGAGCTCCTTACTCAGTGCCGTGTCTGACCATGACGTTTCATAATGAATGCATTCAGAATTATGCAGTCATTGCAAGCAAAGAAAAGAAATCCATTTCAATCCTTTGCATTCAATGTTCCCTTAATTAATTCTCATAGTTCTGCATGTGGTTTATAAGGACAGCAATGCTTTTATTCTGCAATTCCAGTTGAAGGTGTGTGGGGGGGAACAACAATATTTGAATCCTTATTTCAAACAATTCTCTGACAAGGAAGTTTTTCCCAATATAAATCAAGGTATTGTCAGAATTCACTTTCTGCTAATGTCAAGGTCAGCTACACGTTTGAAAATTGGTTCTTGCCAGGAGAAACTAATGAACCGGTTAAAGGACTGATACAGAGGTTTGGCTCTGTGAACATGGTTAATCATCTGAGAGTCCACTGAATATGCTTTTGATTACTTTTGTGACTTTATTTCTGTATTTAATTTGAATAAATCTTAGTCACAACTTCATTTTGCTAGGAGTGACATATCTTGACAAGTGCTTCTTGGAACCTTTTCTATTTTTATAGGTAGTAAGGGCTCTATAACCAGCATAAGGAATAATAACAGTAGTTATTACACAGATATTTTAGGTACATCAATATAGGTATAACATAAAACAGGAATCCAGGTTGTGGGGTTTGTTTTGTGTTGTTGGGGTTTTTTTTTTTCAAGGAACAATTTCCCAAGGATTAATACCCCAAATGCTGTCACAGGTATTAGAACTTCTATTAAAATAAAAGGATCAGGATTCAGTTATAGGCATCCATAGAAATTTCATCATCTAGGAGCTTTGTAGATCCCAACAGACCCAAATCAGGCAAGGAGCAGGCAGCCTTCTTCCCAAGAGCAGAGTCCTGGCCAGATGCTGGCAGCAGGAACATCTGAGATCCCTTTCCTCAGCTCGCTTAGTCTTCCAGATTTGTTTTTAATTTTGTGTAATCACCTTAAAATCTTCTCATGGGTTATTTGAACCTCTTTGCCTCTGGCTGGAGAGTTAACACCAGATTTGCAGAGGCTCTACAATCTCTGCCTGAGTTTTTCCTGATGACAACTTCATGACTGGGCTGTTTCCTCTCCTGGTTTATTGCACTACATCCCTCTCAGTTTTCATCAGTGCACAGAAAAATCAGAGATGCTGGCTCGTGGAAATGCGGATTTCTTTTTCGTCTTCCAAATCCAGCTTCATTCTATTCTTGAGGGGAAACTGAGATTTTAAGGCAATAGCTTGACTCTATCCAATGTGAACTGATGGCAAGCAGTTTAATACTGCGCTTCAGCTCCTTCAGATCTGTTGGGAACTCAAGTATGTTCCTCTTCAAAATAAGTATCCCCCAGGCACGTGTTGCTCCACTGACACCCGAACAGATGCAGTCGATCCTTTTTTCTGTGAAACTCAGCAGCCCTGGTACAGCTAGAAGGGCAAGAGCCCAGCTGAGGATTACAGAGGCACGAGAAAAGCAAATGGGTGAGTACAAACCATGAGGATTCTCTTCCTGCACCCTCGGGAAGGGGACATGGCCAGCACCCTGGCTGAGGGAGAGGCTTTTCTGAGAGCTCTCAGAAAA
>WEIS01006053.1:0-12948 GCA_013389965.1 Todus mexicanus | reverse complement strand
AAGCACATCAGTGTAGCAGTACAGGTATAGTCTGAGAGTACCTGAGAACTCCACATGAGAAGGTGCAGCACTGGCAAAACCCAAAATGCAGCAGAAGATACCGCACACTGATGCTACTGCAGCTGTAGAGGTCGCATGGCAAAGAAATCCCTCCAGATGGAATAGATCCCTTGGTCCATGCAAAATAAACATCTCCAGCAGCTTTGCTTCTCCTCCAGGTAGTTGGAAAAGCCCAAAAGGGACACCAGAAACCAAAACCTGGATGATTTATATGCAGGCCAGAGGAGAACAACCTAAGTCGAAGCTCACAATTGTATCCAGGGATTAGGAAACGCCCAGGAAGGAAGCAAACTGAGGCAGTATCCAGCTTTATGTGGCATTAGCAATGATCTAACAGCTGCAGTTATTTGTTGCAGCTCGATGTATTCACACTTACAGATAATAATAACTATCAAGTTCCCTTCAAGACCCACTGCAATAAGATGAGCGCTTAATTATAGCTCAGAACAATAATCTTGAGTCACGTCTCGTGTTGTAAAAATCCCAGTGTCAGGCTTTCATGTAATTACCCCCCTGATAAGCAAATGTGAGTCACAAACGTCGACAGCAACTACAAAAGAGCAGGTTCCTCTCTGGGGTGGTGGCAAGGGCAAGCTGAGCAGAAAGACGTCCAGAACTCAAAAGGAGGAAACAAGAAATGGATGAGGAAATGCAGACACAGAAACATCCCCATAATTAGACTTGGATGCCTCTGAACTTTGCCACTGGAGAGGCAGGTGAGCCTTGTGGTGTTTGTGTGTTCTCGGAACACACTGAGCTACTAAATATAGACCTCAGGAAAAAGGTAAATTACTCACAACACACATAACTAAAGCACCCCCACCCGTACAGCTCAATTTTAATTCCACACCATGAAATGCTGGCAATAGTCACTGGGAGCGTCTGGGTATCTGGGTAGCTTCTGCAAGCTACAATTCACCATCCAGAAATAAAAAATAAAGTCTCCTTCTACAAACAAGGCAGTAGAATTTCTGTTCATGAGCAATCAAGAGACATCCCTCGCTGTCTATCATTGCTCAGTGCTTCACAACAACCTCAGGAGTATCACCACTGCAGAACAGGGGCACCGAATCATCTGGGGTAACATCCCAGATTCCATAAAGGGCTGTACAAGCTGGTGGATGGAGCACCTGAATAAAACAAGGGAGAACTGATTTCTGTGCCTGTCTGCCACAAACCTTGACCTAGTTGCTTCAGTCCTGAGGCCCAGGACATGTATAACTGCCTCTATCCAGATGTGGATGGTGGTTCCTTAAGGTACAATCACTCCTTTCCATCTAGGTGCTGTACTTGGATCTCCTCATCCATCAAACAGCTATAAGGACTTTTGCTTCCTTTGGCAAGTCTTCCAAGATCTAGTTATTGCTTAAAACTAGGATCTGTGGTTTTATACAGACTACAGAAAAGTAGGCATTTTGTTCCTTAAAACACTATTTCAGATCCAAAGTGAGGTCACAGTTGAAGCAGAGCTGTGGCAGGTCCTACAGCTTGGTGTACAGCAAGGCAACTGCTCCTTGCTCCCCTCTCCGTCCTGCCCTCACAACCAACAGGTTCCAAGAACTGAGTCTCAAGAATTGGAGATGAGGGAAAACACGCCACAAAACACAGACACAAAGAGCATCCTGGAATGCCTTGGGAATCGTAGAATCACGGAGCTTGGAAAAAACTTTTAAGATCATCCAGAGCAACCATCTACTAAGCATCAGCATAAGCACCAAACCCTGTCCTGAAGCAGCGCATCTGCGTGTTTTCTGAACACCTTCAGGGATAGCAACTCCATCTCCCTGGGCAGCCTGTTCCAATGCTTCAATGCTCTCCTCTGGGAACATTTGGTCATCCCNAGCACCAACCCCTGTCCGGAAGCAGCGCACCTGCGTGTTCTCTGAACACCTTCAGGGATAGCAACTCCATCTCCCTGGGCAGCCTGTTCCAATGCTTCAATGCTCTCCTCTGGGAACATTTGGTCATCCCCACTGAGGACACATCTATGTGGCCCAAGCCAGGCAACATGTATGGTGCAAGGCCATGCATGGTGTTGACCCTGCCAGCCTGGGTCCAAACGGGCGCAGCTGCATTTGGGTAACGCAGTGCCCCGTGCAATCTGTCCAGCTTAAGATAATTAGCCCAGCACACTTAGTTCTGGAGTTGCATGCACAGCTGAAGCCTCGAGACCCTAAAACCAGACTTCCCTTAAGCAGCATTTATCCCCACACTCCACCCTATCCAAGTAAGATGATGTCAATACTTCAACAGGTTTCATAATTCAACCGCTGTCAGATTTTTTTAAATTTTTTTTTTTTTTGGCTAGAGATCTCGATTTTCACAGAATCCCAGAGTGTTAGGGATTGGAAGGAACCTCAAAAGATCATCTAGTCCAGTCCCCTCGCTGGAACAGGATCACCTGGACCAAGTCGCGCAGGAACTCATCCACGTGGGTTTTAAATGTCATTTCAAAAAAGAACAAACAAGCTCCACTCCCCCTAAAAAAGTTCCCCCCCCCAAAAAAAAAAACAAACAACAACCAAAAAAATAAACAAAAGGGGAAAAAAACCCCAACACCAAACCAAAAACTTTCTGCCATCATATTGACACCGATCTAAACGGCTTTGCCCCAGCTCTAGAAGTAGGCTGAAAGGTTGCTTACCAGTCCAGACACAGTAAGAGCTGGTTGTTTCTCAAAGGATGGGGATCTCCAGGCCAGCAGGGCCTCCACAGCAAGGCAGTGGGGCAGTCCCAGAGGTAGCTGCAAGTCCAGAACACCAGCCGAGCCCATAGTGACCACACAGGTCCAATATCAAGCCAGGAAGTTAAATCGGAATAATGTCCAGCAAGTGTAGCTGAGGTCAGACATCGTCCCACGGTAGCCAGACAAGTCCACAGGGACAAGACAGGCAACAAATAACCAGCACGCTGGGATCTGGAGCTACAACGACCAACACTCCCAGAGCACTGCTCAGGAAAGAAAGGATAGCTCCAAGCTGAGCTTAAATGGAGCTGCTGGGCTGTGGGCAGAGTGGGTGGAGACCCCAGGAGAGGCTGATTAGGGTAATTAAGGTTGTTTACGGCCCTGAAGGTTCCTGGCAGAGCAAAAACAAAAAGTGTTTGAAACGATGGAACAGTATCCCTTTATTTCCCAGTTTTGAGTGCTCAGAAAACGGGGGATAATTTTAAAGTACGGATTAAACATTGCTCAGAAAAGATCAACAGGAAGACTGGTCACGCTCGAATTACAAAACATTCCTGATCACCCAGTACCCACTTGGAGCAAAGAGGATCTTTCGAGTAAGCACAGGTGATTTAACAGACCCTAACTGCACCTGGGGAGGAACAACCCCATGCACCAGTATATCCTGGGGGCTGCCCAGCTGGAAAGCGGCTTTGCTGAAAAGCACCTGGTGGATACCAAATGGAACGTGAGTCAGCACCGTCCCCTTACTGCCAATGGTATCCTGGGCTGTGTTAGAAGAAGTGTTGCCAGCAGGTCAAGGGAGATGATCCTACCCCTTTATTTAGCACTGGTGAAGCCACGGCTGGAGTGTTGGGTTCAGTTCAGAGCTCTTCAGTACAAGAGAGACATGCACAGGGTCACAGATATGATTAAGGGACCTCATACCCAAGGAAAGGTTGAGACAGCTGGGACTGTGCAGCCTGGAGAAGAGGAGGCTCAGGAGGATCTCATTGGTTTATACAAATACCTGAAGGGAGGGTGCAAAGAAGACAGAGCCCTCTTTAGTGGTGTCGTGAAGGATGAGGGACAATGGGCACATACTGAAACACAGGAGGTTCCCTCTGAACATCAGGAAACACTTTTTTTTACTGTGAGGGTGACCAAGCGCTGGCACGGGTTGCCCAAAGAGGTTGTGGAGCTTCCGTCCTTGGAGGTACCCAGACGCCATCTGGACATGGTCCTGCATAACTGGCTCTAGATGGACCTGCTGGAGTAGGGATGGTTGGATAGGATAACCTCCAGAGGTCCCTTCCAACTTCAACCACTCTGTCATTCTGACCAACATCTGAACAGGTGAGATCCCCGTGCCTGGGATGCAAGAAATAACAGCAGCCAGGTTTGTCCAGTTGCTGCTGGATGCAGGGCTTGGGCTCTCCAGGGTGTTCAGAACTGTGCCCTGGAGGGGCTTGTGTATTGCGACTGTAAGGTCTGGCTCAAAGGTCCTCAGAGCATGAGGACCAATCCAGAGGTTTTCAGAAAGGAAAAGAAGTTCCCTGACCAAGTATTTCTGTCCAAAGAGAACCAGCATTGCCCTGAAAACTCCTGGACTGTAACTTCCCTCTCCACCAGAAGATGTTTGATAGTTCTTTTTCATTCCCACTCTTTACTCCTAGGAAAATAACTATACTCACATGGACTGTAAGCATCAGGGGATTTCTAAATGAGACACTGGGAAGAACTGGGAGAACCTAATATTTAAACACACAACTAATCTGTTTAAACTCTGCCATTTGGACTACGTGCTTTCCCAGCAATGGTTCTAACCACAACCTTTTCCACCATCAAGATAAAACGCGGGCTTCCTGTGCTGTGATCTCCTCTCTATTGACAAATACGTTGGGATACGTAAAGTATGAATCAAACGGGCTCCTGGCAGCGTGCACCTTGTGTGCTCCGAAGGGTAATAAAGGCTTGTACTGCCGCGTTAATTATTCCATTAGCTGAAATATCGGAGGTCTGCGGGCACACCAACCGTTGGCTAAATGGTGTGTTTTCCAAAAAGCCCTTATTAGCATCTTGGCAACGTGCCCCCACCACTCTGAGAGCCAGACACCACCACCTTGAAGTCATGTCAGCCCTTTAGTTTTTCACAGCAATACCTCAGACACGTATCTAGCAAAAAAAAACCCTTCAGATCAAACCAGTATTTTACCGGGTTTACTCATTTTCAGCTGGTTAAGATGGACTGGATCCCGATCTTCCATATTTAATAGCAGGAGCCACAGTGTTAGCCGGTCATTAGCAAGTTTTATCAGTGCTGCATGCTCTTACCCTGGTACAGCCCCCAAGAGCCCAATTTAGAGACATATATCTCACTTGTTAATACAGATTTAGCCTCTCAAATTATTCCTTTTTTTCCATAAACAGCCAGCGCTAGAGCCCTGAGGCGCCATAAGTAAGTAATTAATATAGATGTATTTTTTTAACTATTTTTGTAGGCACATATTGCCAGAAGCCAAGACATTTTCTGTAGATTTGCATTCATTAGGAGGTGCAGTTCTGGATGTCTCAGAAAATGATCATGAATGGAGACAGCAAAGAAGCAGCTGAAAATAAGAAACAATCAGTAAAAGCCACGGGAAGAACAGAGCATGGAAAGAATGGCAGGTGTCTGGCAAAATGTTGTCTGTCAACAGACAAAGAGCTTCAAAGTTCTCAGCTCAAAGAGTGCTGTTTCCCTGCAAGTCAAGTTAAAACCTCGAAGTATTTTTGCTGATGTTAGGAAGTTGGTTTTCTGCTTATGCTTGCAGCAAAAATCCCCCAAAAGTCCAAGCACCCGGCCACCTCCAATTCATTTCTGCCTTCCCCTCCTGTTTTCTCAATGGTGTGGGATGTAAATCACTCCTTGGGCTGCTAGAGATAATGATGCGGCTAACAAACGGTGTCACGGAGTCCAACAGATGAAAACATGACATCAAAACTATCTCCTACCTTCCTACACCTGCCCTTTAGTCCTTTAGGACTTTGCAGTGATACCCGTTGTTCTACTTATGTGTGCACAGCTCGAGCTTAATAATGTGCCCCACAGATTATCGTAGAATCACGGAATGGTTTGGGTGGAAAGGGACCTTCAAAGGTCATCTAGTCCAACCCCCCTGCAGGGAGCAGGAACATCTGCAACCAGAGCAGGTTGCTCAGAGCCCCAGCCAACCTCCCCTGGGATGGTTCCAAGGATGGGGCTTCTACCACCTCTCTGGGCAACCTGGGCCAAGGTCTCACCACCCTCAGCGTAAAATGATGAGATGTAAAATCATGAAGTGAAATGTGTTATGGATAAAACCCTAAATACACTCCAAAGGAAGGTCTGTCGCTGATGCACCCTCACACTACTTGAAAGAAAAGGTGACTGACCACAACCTCAGCATCTCCTGTGCTCTCCGACTCTAAGGTCTGGGACTTTCGGCACCTGGGCAGAGAAACGAAGGAGCTCACAGAGTCCCCTCGCTCCTCATACTCATTGCAGACACTGTGTCGGGTTTTCAGCAGTCTAGGGAGGAGGTGGGAAGTGTAGCATTTGTGACTGCACATGAAAGAGCAATTTAACATCTGAGGGCTCTGTGAAGGACGGTTATGTTGCTAGGAGACAACATGGGATGTTTATTTGCATGCTAGCCATGGAAAAGAGCACTCTTGCCTCAGGTGGACTTGTCAGGTCCTTGTGTGAGGGCTGGGAAAGGGCTCCGAAGGTAGCAGAGAAGCCCACGACTGGAGTTCAAGTTAACAGAAACAGCAGTGAAATCAGCAGGGTAAAGCTGGAGGCCAAGCAGTCACTAATAATGACACAGGAATTCGTTTTTCAGTAAAAAAATTCCCGTGCTTGAAAAAAAGGAAGAATGAAGGAGCTCATTCATAAGTTTTTAGCACTAATTAATAAATAAGGGCTTGACTGTTTCCCTATATTTATCTTGTGTGATCAGAAGTGGATGGTAACTCACATGATTTAGGCAGACTGGTGCACTCTGGCAGGATGAAGCTTTTTCCTCTACTGTCTGAGGCCTTAGGATCAAAAAAATCACTAGAGGTAAGTTAAGGTTTCGTAAGTTTACGTCTTTTTTCTTAGTCATATACCACATAAGAGATGCATTATACTACTGTGACTGAAAGACTAGGCTTTAACATCAATAAACCCATCGGAAGCCGCTGGGCAAACTGTGACTGAAATATATTTTGCTCTGATGTGGATGAAAATGTTCATAAGCGGAACGGCGACGTGCTGGTACTTGTGGCAATTCAGAATGAATTGTGTCAGGTTCCTTGATATTTGTGATGGGAACTGAGCCAAACGGTGGATTTCATTTCCCACCATCCTTGTATCCATCCTCCCAAGAGCTCAGGAAACTACCAGGTAAATCCCTTGAGGAACAACATCTCCAGGAACTCCCATAAGAGCACGGCACCTCTGCCCTACTCGTGATGCAAGCCCAGGTTAAAACCCAGCCTCAAAGTTGGATGCAAGGAAAACCCAGCCCAGTGAAGTAGTTCCTGACTATAGTCTCCTTCAGTGGAACTGAACCAACCTCAAAACACATTATCATGACTAATTGCTTAATTTTGCAGACAGTGTAAGGCATCATTCCTAAATTTAATTATAGATGTTGCAACACCAGTGAGGAAATCTATTTCTTGACCCTGCTTAGCTAATATCTGTCAATGTTCCTGGTGATACCATGGCTGAGAGTAACAATCCTGAGAAATACTTAGGTCTAGAATACGCGGCTGAGCAACACCAAACAACCTGTGAACTTAAATATTCATTTGGAAGCATCTACAGCAGACCATTGCCTCGAGGTTTAGTGCAGTAATAACTCTTAAATCAAACAGCAACAACCCTTGGTCATGCACTTTAGCAGGATTTTTAGAGTATTTTGAAGTATTTATTTGAAGTCTCCAACCTATGAACCACTCAGAGGGGAAAACAAAAAGTGCCGAGTGCTCAAAAATCCGTTTTAATGCCATATTAATTCCTTCAACTCAAATTCCAGGTAAATGACCAGGTGTAAAGCAGAAACTTGGACCCAGTAGATTGCAGATTCCACTGTGAATGCTCTTTTCACCCAGAGAGCGAAGAGTTAGAAAGCATAACTACCTAAACCTTGATGGCAAATTATGGGTATCAACCGCTGACATGACATCTGCTTCAAGGGATGACACCACACCAGGATCTGACCATATTATTCTGACTTCTGAGGAATTCGCGCTGTTGGCACTCTGAGGCTGATCACACACCAAGTGCACTGCACTGAAGACGTAACTGCGGGACCCGAAGTGAAAAGAATGATGACTCAATAACTTACAATAAATTGGTGGGACATAAAACCAGTTGCTCCAACTCATACAACGTCACCAACGGGAGATATTAAAATAGGAAGAAAGGAGGAATGGCGTGAGTGAAAAGGTCACCACGGTCACACCTTCTCAGGAGAGGTCGTGCATTTAAAACGAGGAGCCGTGCTTTGCGTTTAGTTAGTTAGTTAGTACCCTTCAGCTTTGTTAGATCATTGGTTTCTAATGCTGATGTGCGTGGTCTGAAGAGTAGGCACCACAAGACAGAGCGAGGAAGCAAGACTCATAAAACCGTTACAGTCGCCTACCTACCACCTCATGTAACTGGAGGTAGACGAGAGAGAGAAAGCTGCTGTTGGGCAGCATGAAGAGCCGGTTATTTACTTCCCTGAGGGTGTAACTCTGATTTCACATGAGATTATATCCCTGCCTTCCCTTGCAACATATTAAAGATTTTTTTTAACTGACGCAGAATCTAGACTTACACTTTTATTACTCCTGCCTGAATAAACTCCCACTGACCACTTTAAACCACCCCGAAAGCTGATCAATTGGCACGAAAATGGATTTTAGCAGTTCATAGGTTGTAGACTTCAAATAAATACTTCAAAGTCCTCCAAAATACTTTTAAAAAGCCGTTTGGAAATGGAAGGACAGTGACAGGGAAAGTTTTGTGCAGCCACACACCACAACCCTGGAAACCTAAGCAAAGTTTTGACACAGAGGGAGCGACTTCAACCACCAGCAGCCCCAGAGCGCTTACCAAGCTCGCTCCTAATCCTAAGCTACACCTGGACAGCTGCCTAAGAAAACTGGGAGGCTTAATACAATTTCTAGCAATCCATACAATTACTCCCCCCACTCTGCTCTGCCTCGGAACCAGTTCCCGCTGTAGCAGAGGGAGATGCCGGGCTCACAGAATCACGTTAGGGATTGGAAGGGACCTTGAAAGATCATCCAGTCCAATCTCCCCTTTCCGGAGCAGGATCATCTAAACCAAGTCCCACAGGAACTCGTCCAGGTGGGTTTGAAACGCCTCCAAAGAAGGAGACTCCACAACCCCCCGGGGCAGCCTGGGGCAGGCTCTGGCACCCTCACTGCAAAGAAGTTTTTCCTCATACTTAAGCAGAAACTCCTGTGTTCCAGCTCACACCCGTTACTCCTTGTCCTATTATTGGGTGCCAGGGAGAAAAGTCTGGCTTCATCCTCCTGCTGGGATGCCGGGATACTGAGATGCCGGGATGCTGCGATACTGTGATGCCAGGATAGTGGGATGCTGCGATGCTGGGATACTGGGATGCCGGGACGTTGGGACGCTGCGATGCCGGGATGCTCCCCTCACCCTGCCCTTCCCCGGCTGCTGAGGACCCCCCCTCCCTTCTCCCTCAGACACTCACGGGCACCGGGGCAGCTTCGTGGCGCCGGGGGCTGCACCTGAGCAGCCGCCTCCTTCTCCTTTCCCTCCTCCTCCTCCTCCTTCAGCGGCGGGGCCCGGCGGGGAGCGGGGCCCTGGGGGGGCTCTGCGCCCACCCTGGTCGGGGCGCGGCGGGGCCGGNGCTTCTTATCTTCAAGCTTACACTCATTGCTCCTTGTCCTGTTGCTGGACACCACAGAAAAGTGCCTGGCCCTCTCCTCCTGACACCCACCCCTCAGATACTTGTAGACATTGATAAGATCCCCTCTCATCCTTCTCTTCTCGAGACTAACCAGCCCCAGGTCTCTCTGCCTGTCATCACAGGAGAGATGCTCAAGTCCCTTCATCATCCTCGTATCTTTCGGTTGAACTCTCTCCAGTAGATCACAGTGTCCAGGTGGGTCTGGGATCTTTCCAGAGAAGGAGACTCCACAGCCTCTCCACAGCCTGTTCCAGTCACCCAGTTTATCACAGGATTGGAAGGAGATCATCAAGTCCAAGCCCCACGCCAGAGCAGGACGATAGAATCTAGAACAGCTCACACAGGAATGCATCCAGGCGGGTTTGGAAAGCCTCCAGAGAAGGAGACTGCACAACCTCTCTGGGCAGCCTGTTCCAGGCTCTGTCACTCTCACAGTAAAGAAGTTCTTCCTCATGTTGAGGTGGAACTCCCTGTGGCGTAGCTTGCATCCGTTTACCACAAGTCAATAATGACAGGACAAGAGGGAACGTTCCAGCCTGAAGTTCCACCGGGGGAGGTTTAGGCTGGATATTAGAAAGAATTTTTTCTCTGCAAGAGTTGTCCAGCATTAGAACAGGCTGCCCAGAGAGGTTGTGGAGTCTCCTTCTCTGGAGAGATTCCAGACCCTCCTGGACACAATCCTGGGCAACCTGCTCTGAGTGATCTGTTTTGGCACAGGGGTTGGATGAGATGGTCTCCAGAGGTCCCTTCCAACCCCTCCCAGTCTGTGATTCTGCCATGGAGAAAGCAGCAGTGCAAGAGAGGTTTAATTAAACCTACAAGCCCATCCGCTTTGTCACCTGGGACTATTGCCATAGTGAAATGCTTTTTATAGGCAGCAGTCTGAGAAACGCACGCCAATTATTTGAACTGAAGCGAATACGCTGTGCCTGAGAGCTCCTAACACCATCCCACCCTCTGGGAGACTCCAGCACATCAGGCAAGTAGAAAGAAAAACAGGGAAAGGAAACGTCATCAAAATCAGTAGCAAGCAGAGTGTCATCTCTCGTTTGTTAAGCAGGGACACAAATTAAGCTAAAGCTTGTCCCCAAGAGCTTCACACTCACAGCTCTGACCAAGGTTCCAGCACCAGTTTTTACTCTCAATCCCACCCTAAGCGCAAAGGACAACCAGAGTTTATCAGACACCAATTGCTTGCTTTCAGCTAAATGTTTCAAAGGAGAAAGAAACCATCGTTACGGGTAGCTGAGAATTGTCATTCTTGTAAAATTGCTCTTGCACATCATTTTGGTCTGCAGAGAGAACTCACTGAATGCGTTTGTTTTTCCTTAGGTTAGAGCAGGTCTCACAGCTGGCATAGAAGGCAGTGAAGTTTATATTACACACAGCTACTCTCTGTAGGAGTAATTCCCTTTTAATCTCAAAGGGAAACAACTTTTCCCCAAGGTACAGTTAAATCTTTGCAAGAGGAAACTATTAGCTTTAAATTTGGTGTAAACTTCAACTCTTTATAAGGCTCAACAGCATTGAGGACTTCAGCAGGAAATTGTGAAGGATTTCATTTTTAAAGCTGCCCCTGCTGTTGGCATAAGCTGCTAACTGAACCTGGGAGCTGACTTTGTATGACAAATACCTTCCTTTTTTATCCCATCTGAGGCTTCAGGAATAAGCACAGTAAATTTTTACGTGAAAACTTGACCGCCGTTTACTATTAGTTCCTTTGTGTGAATAGATTCTTGCTCATGAGTTTCATGTAGCTACATCTTACTGAAAATTGGCATCTTCGCTGGTGATGAAAACAGGTGATTTGGCAGTACCAGGGATTCCTGTTCCACAGAGCTCCTGGCGTGACTTTGGGATTGATTATAATTCCATACCAGATGTCATTTAGTTCTTGTGTTGTTACAAAACATTCATTTCATTGGCTAAACATACTGCGTTATGGCGTGCCCACAGCTTAGCGTTCACGATAACTTTGAAACTGAACATAGGATTCAAAAAAAATTACTTACAATATGGTAAAACCAGTTGGTTACAGCTAAGCTTGCACCTGGAAGGTACTGCACATTCTGGCTTCAGCCCAACTGTAAGTGTAGAAGCTGTAGTTGGATTTTCATTATCTCTACTCGATCACCTATGAGTTGAAATTTCCTCCCGATGAGGTGTAAGCAACTTTGTTTTAGTTGAGCCAGAACTCACAATCTGATATTTATGACAGTTTTTATGCTTTGGGGGGGAGGAAACAGTACATGATCCATCACAGAATCTGGTAGGACAAATTGTTCATTCGAAATTTATTCATAAAGCAAATTAGAAGAGCAACTTCACATGATTTCCCTGCTTTGCATCACGTAGCTACAGCATTTCTAAACTAGTGTTGAGTGTACCAAAACCAGATGTGCTGCTCCACAAAATCGTGGTCCTGCTTGAATTCAGCAGGGTTTCTTCTGCTCTGAAACATTAAGTCAGGCACAGAAAAGCTTCAGCAGACTTGCGAATTCGAGCCTCTGACAGTTTCCTTAGTCCTATCATTTCTGACACCCAGGACATGGGAAAATAAAACTTTCAGCTCAGTAGCCGTCACTGAGAAAAAGATGAGTTAATCTAGACCACACAGATGGAATAATATAATATTACATGAAGTTTCTAAATTACAGAAGGATTTGGCTGTTATACGGTATGTTTAAATTAAACACGATAATAACCAAACCCACAAGATCGCGTGTCTCATACTTTGCTCTGTTTCAAAACAATTTCAGCTTCAACAGAGAAGAAGAGAAGACAGATTCTGCTCTGTGTGTTAACAAGTCAGTGAAGGAGCTGCTACTGGTTTGAAAACTACAAACTACGTTTGAAAAGAACGCTGTTCGACTGCTGCTCCTACCAACGTTTCAGACATTATTTGCCACTCTTTTTAGCCAAAGGGCTAAGGCGGTGCCATCAGCGACCTCAGAACATACCCTGTAACAAAACCCACGTATTACAGCTCAAAGCCTGAGGAAAGGGCATCAATGCCTACGACAGCTGTGACACGGAAGGCATGCTAAGCGATGGTGGTACACATTGTTAATAATTTATCGTGGCTCTGTTTCAAATGCCGACGTTTTCCATTACTTGAATTATGCTTATTATTGTGCATATCATGCGTATTATCCTTGCATCACCTATCGCACAAGCGTAACTTTGTTAACTCTGAAATAAACATCCACATGTTATTCTCTGCAGCATTATATTTGCACGGATTAGCTGCTGAACCCTCCA
>WEIS01006049.1:0-23126 GCA_013389965.1 Todus mexicanus | reverse complement strand
AAAAAATTTAAAAAAAAATTAAAGAATGAAATGTCACAGCTACTCTTCCACAAAAATAACTTCTGCAGTTTGTGTTCTCCCAATACTTTACTGTATCTGTGATTCAGACAGGAAGAAGTCTAATTTATACAGACATCCACATCCAGAAATAACCATTTTGAAAAGAAGTAGGAAACGTATTTTCTCAAAATAAATTAAGTGAGAAAACTCTATTTCTCTTATGGCCATGACGAGACTGCTTTTATGCAGTTTTATACCGTTTTCACGTTTAGTGAAAGACGATATTCTAAATTAAAATACAATTATTTTACCAAGAAACATACCCTTGTGCCCTTATGGGAATGGCCCATAAGCTGAAGAGCTGAATGTGGTGGACACTGTTGAGTAAATAATTGCCTCCTTCAGAGAATGTCATATTATGTCTCCCATACAATGCAATACCATACCATTTATTTTATAATGCATTTTCACAGAAATATCTTGCTATTCACAGGCGTTATGTAATACTGAAGCAAACTATTGTGGAGAACTTCAATGAAAGGGAAGCGGTGTGAATGCAGTCAGATGAAAAAGTGAGCTAAAAAAGTTTCTATGTTAGCATTGAGGATTCTGGTCTCAAGCTTGGGAGTTGGCAATGAACAGAAACTTGCCTATTGTAGATAGCACAAAAAAATCTGAACTTTTCCAACACACTGTTAAAGTGGAGGTGAGGTAGAGAAGTGGGGAGTTTGGTGGGGAGAGAGGGGGAACTACTTCAAACAGCAGAGAGGAGAGAACCACGGGATGAATTTTAAATGGAAGAAGAAACGATACTGGACTGATGCAAGGCTGTAGGTAGGAGACCAAGAATGATACAGGGAGAAAGCAGAGCACCGCGTAGTATGTGATAAGTCTCGAAGACAGGGAGACTGGTTTACAACTGTAACAATTTAGAATGACAGAACTACAGACTGGTAGGGGTTGGAAGGGACCTCTAGAGATCATCTAGTCCTATGCCCTGCCAAAGCAGGATCACCCAGGGCAGGCCACACAGGAACGCATCCAGATGGGTTTTGATAGTCTCCAGAGGAGACTCCACAACCTCTCTAGGCAGCCTGTTCCAGGGCTCTGTCACTCTCGCAGTAAAGAAGTTTTTCCTTATGTTTAGGCGGAAAGTCCTGTGTTCTAGGTTGTGCCATTAGCCCTTGCCCTATCACTGGGCAGCACTGAAAAGAGACTGGCCCCATCCTTTTGACCCCCACTCTTTAGATGTTGACAAACATTGGTAAGATCCCCTCTGAGTCTTCTCCAGAACATACAGACAGACCCAGGTCTCTCAACCTTTCCTTGTCAGAGAAATGCTCCNCCCAGGTCTCTCAACCTTTCCTTGTCAGAGAAATGCTCCAGTCCCCTCATCACCTTTGTAGCTGTCCTTTGGACTCTCTCCAGTAGTTTCCTTTCTCTCTTCACCTGAGGAGCCCAGAACTGGACCCAATACTCTACATGTGGCCTTACTAGGGCAGAGTGAAGGGGGAGGAGGACTTCCCTTGACCTGCTAGTCACATTCTTCTAAATGGAAATAAACGGGTGCATCTTACAGGACCATAGTTATGTGACCTGGAGTGTAGTACTGTTAATAAAGACTTTACAGATAAAATCTGAGAAACTAAATGTTTGTAGAAGTCTCCTTTGTTGGCTGATGAATGTTCACTGAAACTATGGATATTAGGAGCACAGAAAGTTATGAAAATATTAATTCCATTAATCACCTGCAATGGTAGTTGAAAGATACTTCTGGTTCCTGGACAAAACTGATTTGGGACTTCACATGAAAGTCGTGTCTTTTCCTTGATTTTTTTTTTCCTGAACTGAAACTAAAGCAAAATTTCCTGAAAAACTGAAGCTCTGACTTTTGTCCAGCTCCAAAGACAAGATTCCAGCTTAAAGACCAAGATCCAGTTGCAAGAACTAAGGCATGGAATAATGTACCTACAACTCGGAAGAGTAGGACGTGTAGTTTTATAGCTGATCTTGAACCATGGGACACCCACTGCTGATTCTTCAAAACTGTTCTAAAGACAAATGAACTGTAATAGTACATCATGCCGTGATTGCATGTTGATGCTATTTCCTGAAGCGATGTGATGACACTGTGGTAGGACCATTAACCCATCTGTCACTGTCTGCATTTGTCTCAATCAAACTGACAGACAGATTGTGTAAATGTGACTGAGCAACGCAAATCTAGTGTTGTGGACCTGACATAAAAAGGAAGCCAGTATTGAAAAGAGGGACTGATGTGACATAGACACATTTAAAAGTAGGATTCTTGCTAGAGAACATTTAAGTGAAAGATTTGTCATTCCTTTGAAGCAATTTCAGATCATTACTAAGACACCCCAAAGATCACTGTGATTTTTTGACAATCAGCCTGCACATGTTACATAGAGCATCACATCAGACATCAGAAAGAAATTACTCCAAGGTCTCATCTTTCTAGAATAGAGACATCGAGTTATTTGTAGGGACATCCAAAAATATTGCCGCTGCACTGGTAGTTTTAGAAACACAGTTCAGGACTGTTAGGAACGATTTTTTGATAATTCTGTTGTCCACGTCTCAGCCAAAATTTCCATTTCCATTAACATAAATTCTAGTGGAATAAGGACCATAAGGTTTGGTTGAAAAATGTTATATGGATCAAAACCATCCTTCCCTTCCATATTTATTTATGAAGATAAAAGTATAATTTATGTGTGTTGTCTCTTCTCTTTACAATATGGTATGTGTTTGCCATATAACTGAATCTCCAAAGATGCAACAATTGCTATGGCAATATTCTTCTTTCCATACCTAAATAAAGATATTTATATATGCAATTCCTGTGATTATGGTAGACCAAGAAAATAATAATTAAATGTCTCAGCAAAATGTTCTCCTTTCTTTCCCTTTTAATCCCAATTCACTGAATTATATGTGAACAAAATTTTCTGCTGCCTTTTAACACGTTTTGCTCCATTAAAGTGTCATACATCTTGTAATGTAAATAACGAATAATTATGGAACAGCTTCTAGATGTGAAGAAAAATAGAGAACATTTTCTGGAGCTCAGAAGAATATCTACAGGATATCTACTAGCACATCCATATTTAGAACTAGTACGTAGAACTAAATAATAGTGAGAACTAGTATTTAGAAGAGCTGCAGATCGGTGACAGGCTTGAGACTGCAAAATAAATTCATATCGCAATGCTTTCAGTAAACATTGTCCTGCTTGCCAGATGTTGCTTCATTGATAAGGAACTGTTAATTCTAGAACATTTCAGGACAGAGAAGATGAAAAACCCAGCAGTTGCTTAAGAAAGACTAACTAGAGGTTAGAAATAAGAACTAAAAGTCACAGGGTCCATAAAGATAAGAGTGTGGTAACACATTTTTCCCCTCAACCTCTATCTAATGTTCCTCGCTGTCCCTCACTATCCATCTTCTCGTTCCAAACATCATGAGTGGTGGCTCAACCCATCACCAGTACACCACGCTCAGCTCTGCCAGCCCATTTATTTCCAGACCCAGACAGGTGACTTGTCACAGCTGAAGGAGTAATATAAGGGGAGCCAAACTGGTGAAGTAGGAGTAAGTGGAAGGACATGGGCAGAAGGAATCTCCAGCTACTGCTGCCACCAAAAAATGTACCTCGACTGGGACCTTTCGTGTTGTTGCTTCCTAAAGTGCAATCACAGCAGAAAAAACAAAGTGAGAAGGGCTTGTGAAAGCTTGGCTTGTGAAAGCTTGCCTGTTCTTCCTGCTATATCAGTTGTCTAAAAAAATAGTTTTTTACCTCCCCCTAAAGCCTTGTCTAACAAATAATATGTTCCATCTGCCAAGTTTTCTTTTTTCTTTTCTTTTTTTTTTTTTTTTTTTTAAATGAGTACATTTGAAAAAACCCCAACACAAACAACAATGCCTCAATCATCCAGGCATAAAGGAACAGCAACTGTATTTATTTTATTTCCCTAAGTGTAATCTCTCTCCCCAGCAGATGTGACAATTTACTGCCAAAGTAAGTTCATCACACAATTAGCGGTGTGAATGGAAAGCCTATTGTGTACCATAATGGTTTTTCTCGCCATTAGCAGATAATAATTACCGACACCAGCTTCGGGGTGGGCTGATCCCCCCCCTGCCCAGGGTTGGGCTTTGCATCCCCATTTCTCTGCAACCACCGGGGACAGGGGCAGGAGAAGACGCTTCATGATGAATCCTGGTAAAGCCATCACTTTATTTCTCCCAGAATCATCTAAGTTGGAAAAGACCTACAAGATCCTGCAGTCCAACCTTTAACTAATCTTTATCACCCCTAAGACATATCCCTAAACACCTCATCTATAAGTCTTTCAAACACTTCAAGGGATGGCGACTCCACCCTCTCCCTGGGCAGCCTGTGCCAATGCTGGACAACTCTTGCAGATAAAAAAAAATAATTAATGTCCAGTCTAAACCTCCCTCGCTGGAGCTTCAGACTATTCCCTCTTGTCCTGTCATTATTGACTCATGAGAAGAGACCAGCACCCACCTCTCCACAACATCGTTTCAGAGAGTTGTAGACGGCAATAAGGTCTTCCCTTAGTCTCCTCTTTTTGAGACTACACAGCCCCAGTTCCCTCAGCCGCTCTCCATAGGGCCTGTTCTCCAGGCCATTCACCAGCCTGGTTGCTCCTCTGCACCTGCTCCAGCACCTCAGTGTCCTTCTTGTACTGAGGTGCCCAAAACTGAACAGATCCCGAGAGCCCCAGTTTCCCAGGTGGCATGCACGGTTGTGTCTGGATTGGCATCGGTCTCCTGAAGTCACTTGACTGATCCGATGCAGATTGATTACTTTTCCATTGTTAGCATTTTGTATGAGCTGTTGCTTTATGGTTACTTTAATGACTTTCCTATAAACTTTTAGTGCATTTGCTAATACCATTTCATACATATCGCTAGCACAATACTAAATTCAATGTTTTATATAAAACCCCATGAAATAATAAAGATTGTTAAAACTAGACCTTTAAACTACGCAACATTTTCATACAAATCACATTCTAGTAACTGGTCCTGTCTTACTTTTTTGGTGCTATCAGCATTTCCTATGACAGGTACACGGGGTCCCCAGTGAACAGCTGTCTCTGCTACCATTGGTAACTTTTCTGCCTTCTAAAAAAAAAAAAAATCTACTTTGGGGCTGATTATTTTTTTTTGAATGAGAGTGAAGGTTGCTTTTTCACTGAGAAATTGTAGAGATTGTTGTTTTCTGGTAAAACTACAACAATGAAATAAATTAAACTCAAGAGAACTCCCAACAGAGTCAATACATCAGAAATTTATGAAGAGCCAGCTAAGAGTGTAAAGTTAATGAGCATATATTGAAGCCCGTTAAACCACCATGTACATGCTTTTCATCTGGGAGTAAGGCAACCTTCAAACTACATTAACCTAAGAGTACTTTACCCCAAGCAAGGGCATGCACACTGTAGTATAAAGGCTTTTATTTATGCCCATTATCTTGACTTGAGCTGTTTGCACTAGCCTGCTCCTCTCTAGGCCGGGAAGTTGCTGCCTGTCTCTCTGCTACTTTACGCCAACTTCCATCCAAAGCAGCAACCTCCCTTTTCCAACCAGAGTGACATAGTTATCCCTGAGCCTTAATCACTGGTTCACTATTCATGTCGATCGCTGCTTGCAATGGGGGACAGGGCTGTCATGTTGTAGAGCCTACCACAACAAAGTCCCTGTTCTGTACTCAGCTGTGGAATGGGCTCTCTCTTTCCACGCACTGTAGTGAGAACTAAGACACATGGGTTTAATATCTAATTCAGATGCATAAAGTGGGTGTACAAATCGTACGTCCTATCTCTCAAGATGTACTGCAGAGCCAAGAGAAAAAGAAAGTAGTAGCATATTGTTCAGTGAGATGAGTGCCCTGGTTGGTGTTCCAGGGTAGTTGGTAAGAACTCTATATTGCCCAGTTCAGAAATGAGTAATATATATTCAAGCACCGTTATTAACAGTTGTTTCTGTAGTTAGATCAGGAAATGAAAAGTAGTTTTTTAATACTTGAAAACACATGGGCAGTGTAAACTGGATGCTGGATACAAAACAAGCAGCTAAATTCACAACAAGCAGCTTGTCACAACAACAAACCTGGCAAACCTCCAGGTAGTTTTTGCTCCTATTATGTTCAGATGCATCCTTTTTGAGATCAAGTTTGGCTACATCACAGTCATATATGAACTTCTTTGCTGGTTCTCCTGTTGCTTTCCAACACCACTTTGCTCCACTGGTGCCTCTGCTCCTCACTGGACTTTTAGACTATGCGACTAGATGTCACCTTCCTTTTGAAGTGTTATTGGGGAACTCAGTCCTGTCCCTTTTCGTTTACACCTTCCATGAACCAGCACACCTACCAAGCACATCTGATGTGTTTATCTAACCATTATACCTCCACTTGCACCCTGCTGAGACCTTGGATTGCCTTACCAGCTGGGAAGAGGCAGCATGTAAGCAATGTGGTTCAAATACATATGCACACTTATGCACATCCCAGGCCTAAATGCTCAGTGCCAGCAAGCCTTCACTTTGGGAATACTTCATAGGCTGTCAAGAGAATCTGCAGAGAAATGGTATAAGAATTGCTGTATTTACTGTGATAATAATGGGATTGTGTGATATCACAGGTGACTGATCATCTTCCTCTGATCAAGATAACTGTTGTACTGAGCGGATGCAAGAAAAGAGCCTCAAAAATTCTGCCCCCCTTTTTTCCAACTCCTAATCCTCTTTCGTGTGCTCAGAAAGGGGATTGCAGTTGGTGAGAAGGGAACAGTTAATCCCCTCACTTTGTAGTAGTTTAGACCAAATCCACTCTTCTGCCTTATATCACTTCCCCTAAGAAGCTGCACCTACAACATAGCTGTCTTCACCAGCTGCCTCTCTGGTCCCTGCGCTTTGCATGCCAAGCTGGTAACACGCTGTGTTCACAGAAAAGGATGGAAGACATGGAGCAAGACTGGGGAATAACATTTCATCAAGAAGATTCATTCATCATAGGCTATTTAGGATTTGAAATTGGCACCAGCTATTCCTCAAAAGATAGATCGCAGAGCCGCAGAAAACAGGGTGAAAAGAAATTTGAGAGGTCATCTAATCTACCCCATCTCAAAAGGGCCATCTGCGGAACATTTATCTGACCTGTTTTCAAAAGCCTTCAAAGACAAAGTGCCCATGATCTGTCTCTCTGGGAGTTTTCAAAGTGACAATCCCTGGGACATGGAAACAGGCATCTTTAGCTTTTTTCAGCAGGCAGCCGGGTGGCAGCGCAGTTGCAGTGCACAGCTCCCACTCGTGTTTCCATCTGCTGGGAAGTACTATCTGACGGTACGGGAAAGCTGGCTGCTACATTTCTCAATGCCAGCTTGTACAAAGTGGCTACAGCAAAGAATCCCCTTTCAGAGCAAATCCTCTCTCACACACAAGCCCTCGGTAGAATTTTTTCTGGCTCACAAGAGTGGCTGCTGCGCCTGGAGCATATTGCATCATGTGGGAGGATTTCGCCCCATTCTAAGCTTCCTCATAATTTCTGTGTCAATCTCAATACATCAAATTAGGGATTTCTAGCAAAGCTAGATGGAAGTAAAAGTGCTAATTTGTACTTTTCAGAACAAGGGCTTACTGGCCAACAGTTATGCATTAAGTATCATCTTTTAAAAAATTTATTTTGTAGGTTCTTCCCCTCTTACACCAAACCACTAATGCCTGCATAAGGAGCCTTCCATACCATTTCCAGCCTTTGCACATTGCGTTATTATGTGCACATTTCATCCATTTGGGTATTTAAAAATAAGGCTGAAGCCACTTTCAGCTGATTTTTCTGCAAAAGCAAATTGCTGCTTATTGTTTTCAGTCTTCTCACTTTTCAGTGCATCAGCTGATGATCATGCCGCATTTTGCTACTCAGAGCACTAAACTTAATTGTCACTCAGAAGTATCTGTAACGCTTCTGTCCCCTTCTGTCGTTCTTAGTTTCTCATCAAGCTGAATTAGTACATGGCGATTTGTTTTCTTTTAAATGATACCGATTAAAAAGAAATCACAATCTGACACCATGCCACTTGGCAATGGCAAACAAAGAGTAGCTACGTTCTTCTGAACATGGACTTTTAACAGAAGTGAGAAACAGAAGCATTTTTCCCCTTCGCTGCTCTGCCTCAGGGTTGGGTTTTTTTTCAATATATGTATACAACAGGCTGCTCAGTACCCTTCCTGCATAGCCTCTTCACTTCTAAAGAAACAGAATGAATCTCCTTGCAAGCTCTCCACTATTAATTGTTTATAATGCATCCATCTGAAGGAAACACTTACAATGATACCTCAGCAAACATTTCATATTACTTATACCACTAAGTGCTCTAGAAAGTTTGTTTGAGTTGTTCCCTCATGGCTGAAATAAGCCTGCTTCATACTTTCCAATACTACACTGCCTTGGGACTTTGTGCAGTAGACATACATTTTAAAGTTACATAAGATTAATTTTTGATGCCATTGAAGTGAATTTGCTTTGTAATTAAATTTATTTTCAGATGTCCTTTTTTTTTTTGTTTGTTTGTTTGTTTGTTAATCCAGAATGCTATTTAGCTTACATTTGCATTTGGAAGGTGAAGCGTAAAAGAATTATAATATGGTATGTGACAGCTATGGGGTTTTTTTTATAAGAAAATTAAGTTCTTGTAACTTATTGTAATTACGTAAAATGTCTCAAAATCAAGAGAACTTGAGAGAGGAGGAATTCTCTGTCTCCTGAATTTTTATCTGTTGATGGAAAGAGAATTCATTAACATAGAAACAATCTCCATAAGTAAGGAACAGATATGTCTCTATCTCTTCTGAGTGTGAGCATTGAATATGAACTCAGTAATATTAAAAGAACAGAAGATGTGGCGACTACATTATGCATGAACTCGGTATGGTTTGCTCCTTCAGACTTTGTCAGCTTACTTGTGCTCTTTCATTCCTTTTACAGCAGAGATCAGAGAGCAAAAGATTCCCTTGGCAGGGGAGCTAAATTGGATAATAATATATCAAGGGTAATAGGAAGGGGGAAGGGAAGAAGGAGGGTTTCATTCAACAGCCTTCAAAGATCATTAGTGGAAAGTTAACACTGAAATAGCAGTAAGTTCCCATTTCTGCAAATTCCACTTTGCTTTCCCAATTTTATTTTTTAAGTGTACCAATGAAGCATGCAGCACAAAAAGATCTCTGGGGACAATTTCCCTACCATGCTGGAATTGTTCCCAAGAAAATGTTTACTACTATCATATTTTGTTTCCTCACCAAATCCCAAGAAATGTTTCACTTGAAATAGCAAAAATTGTATTCCAAACAGATGAAATGTAGCTTTTTAATACTTAAATCTTCCCAAGTCATTCCTCCCCCATATCAGGGACAGGATACTAGATACTTAGACTGCTACCAGTTCCTTTACTTTTCAACTACAGAAAGCATTCTTACTCAGAGCAGAACTTAAATAAAAAAGTGCTTTCTTGAATCAGAACCAAAATTATCACTCTCTAGGTTGTATATATTTAGCTATTTCTAACTTTACCTTTTTTCCTTCAAATCCTCCAGTTTGCAATTTTATTTTATTTTTTCCCTGTTGCTTCTCTCTGAAATGTTTGCTTTTGGTATCTTTAAAAGAAAGTTATTTATTTATTATTATTATTGTAATAACACTGATTTGATTATTATTATTATTATTATTGTTATTATCATTCTGGTGAATATGTTCCCAGAACCAAATGAATTATGGTCACCACTCTCACATCCACACACCTTATCAAAAAAGTTGAAGCTATTTAATTTTGCACTTTTATCTGCTTCATTATGAGAACATTACTGTGTGAAGTTGGATCAGATCTTCCAACAGTCACCATTCACGTCAGTGCAGCCCATGCTGACTCTCCTTCCTGGTCCATCAGACAAATCAGAATGAAAAGGAGAGGAGTACAAGACTGTCAGAAACATCACTCAGGTGCTCTCACAAGTAGTGAAGGAGACTTTAGGGGCTTTGATGTGAGAATAACTGGAATGATAAAGAGGATTGCCTCTTGCTCATGGAAAGCACAAAGCAGAGGAACAAATCTTCCACCAACTCTCCTTCCCATCGTATACATTAAGTGAGGCTGAATTTTATTCGCAGAGCAAACTCAAACCCATTTATTTCTACTGCCTAGCTTTCATGAAGGGTAAACTTGGTCTTTGTCACCTTTTACTCTGTGTCTCTAATCCATCACTGGATTCTGTTCTTCTTCACAATTTCAAGTATCTATTTTAGGTTGGGAGTTAGGATCATGTGGATAATAACACCTCTGCTGCACACTCTCTTATAAATATAAGAGCTAAATAAGCTTTCTACCTGAGTGGGTGCTACCACAACCGTGATCTTAAAATTCTGTTTTCTAATGTTATTCTACTATTTGGCTTGCAAGGCACAAGGTGATTGCAGAGTTAGCTTAAAATAATGAATGTGAGAAGGTGGAGCAGGCCTTCAGTCCTATGACTCACCACTTCATGATTATTTAAAAGTTCTCGACTTATCCTATGTATTGATATGCTATACTAAACTTCTGAAAAATTAAAATTTTAGAAGGAGGATGATTTCACATTATATTACTGCTTGATGAAATGACAGAAGCCTCAAATTCAATTAGATAGCTTCTTGCTTTTAGCCAAAAATCAGACAAGAGAAACAGCATGACTTTGCAAGATCACTTATTGACATGTTTCATCCTCTAAAACTACATAAAATAAATGATAGAGGATCTTTTCTCCTTAGGATTATGTTGAGACATGGACAGCTGAAGCAAGGATAACTTTTATCAGTCTTTTTGGGGGGTATTTCAAGTTCTGAAATTCTGACCCCAGCATCCAGATAACCTTTTCTAAATGTGTTCCTTGGCAGGAGCAAGAATTTAAAAAACGTCTCAAGTACAAAAAGATGTAGTTTACAGAGTAAGATCCTTTAAAGGAGGAAGCCATTAGTACACTTAACAGTTTGGAAAACCTGTCTCAAGCAGCAGACATTGTAGACTAATGGTGCACTGTTTATTTTCAACCTGTAACCAGACTCCATGTGTGTCATTACCTGATATGTTTTTCTGACTACACCATTAGAAAGAACACTGCAATTATAGTGCATATATATTGTCAATAATATGAGTAATTCACGAGCCTCCAATACACAGCTTCCACAAACAGTATAGGAAATTGTTAAGGATTGTATAAAAAGATGTTAATTAATAACAAAGCCTGCTGAGGTCCTGTGAAAAAACCCCAGTTGCAATCACTCAGAAACAAGGTTTCGCCATCAGAAATGATTTCACTGTCTCATTACATACTGGTTCCTGTTATCAGAAGCTGGGTATTAAACGAAAGCATTAACCCTTGCTGAGAAAAGGAAATGAAGATTCCTTGTTCCCTTCCTGACCACTGCCCTTGGTGACAAGCAGGTTTGCACCCACAAACTTGAAGTTAACTGTTCAACAGCAAATCCAAATCGAAATAACATAGTATACAAAAATAACCCAAACTATCACTTCAGAAATAAAGCCTCTGAAATGAGATGTGAACACTTCAAATCAATTTGATCTGCGTGAAGAAGTGTCTTTTTAGATAGTGCTAGGGTGTCTAGACTCTCATTTCAACTATAGAAGCTCTAGAGTACAACATGTTCACGAATCTATAATGTGCATGCAGACTGCATTCAGAGTTTCATGGGGGAAAAAAGAAAGTAACCAAATTGTCTATATTCTTGTTTCAAAAGAAGCCACTATGCATTTCTGCATAGCTGGGGACAGCTTATCATCATATGCCAGACAATAAGCTGCTATAATCACTACAATGCATTTAACTTCCTATCCAATAAAAACCTCCATACATGCTATTTTTAAGGGGGAACTCAACATTTTCAGTCCTGCTTCGTGAAGAGTAAGGGGACATTTCCTTGTTAGCTACGTTTGGACCCCGAGTACGTCCTCTGCTCCCTGCACTGTGCCTGCAATTGGTGTCACAACTCATGCTGGAAACTGGAGATGATTACGAGTTACATGAACAGGGCAGAAGACCCCAAAGTGTGGGATCATACAGTGTAAAGTGCATGATCTGAGCCTTCCTGCTCCAAGGGTTTTGCAAACAGTCACATGCCACATCTCTACACATGACTGAGACCCTGAGTGTACAATCATAGAATCATAGAACGTTAGATGTTGGAAGGGACCTCTGGAGATTGTCAAATCCAAGCCCCCTAGCAAAGCAGGGTCATCTAGACCAGGTTGCACAGGACATATCCATGAGGGTCTTGAAAGTCTCCAGTAACGGAGACTCCGCAACCTACCTGGGCAGCCTGTTCCAGGGCTCTGTCACTCTCACAAGAAAGAAGTTCTTCCTCATGTTGAGGTGGAACTTTCTGTGTTTCAGATTATGCCCATGGCCCCTCATCCTATCACAAGGTACCACTGACAAGAGACTGGCCCCTTACTTGACACCCATCCTTTAGATATTTGCAAACATTAACAAGATCACCTCTCAGTCTTCTCCTGACTAAACAGCCCCAGGTCTCTCATAAGACAGATGTTCCAGTCCCTTAATAATCCTCGTAGCTTCACCTGGACTCTCTCTAGCATTTCCCTGTCTGATACCCGGAGCCCTGAGAGCAGAGGGGGTACAACCATGTTCATTAAAATGTGTGGGGCCTTTAATTCACGCATAGTATTTATGAATAAATGGAGGTCTGGGACCTGCGGTGATGGGGCTGAGTGTGTGGGCAAGGGGCTGTGGGCAAGAGGACCAAGTGGGCCCCGGGCAGCAGCAGCCATAGGTGGGAAGGGCTGGGCGCGCTGCCTGAGGTGTGGCTGCAGCCCCAGTGGTCGCTGCTGGTGGCTGAGGAAGCCCACTCAGCAGCCTGAGGGCTCCAGAGTGACAGCTTTCTTTTCTTCTAACCCATTTTATAAACGGACTATGTTTTTCACATGAAATCCTCAAGCCACAAGCAGGAATTCACAAGCCATCATGTTTTCACATGTGGTTCTGTTGCTCAGAAGATTTTTCTCATCACCAGTGACCATCTCGTATGTGCTTCAACAATGTACAGAAAAATTTGGTGAGACCATGTTGGATAGGAATATACAGAATTACAGAATTATTGAGGCTGGAAAAGACCTCTCAGATCATCGAGTCCAGCCTATGGCGTAACATCATGACATCAGCTAAACCCTGTCACTAAGTGCAGCATCTGATCTTTTCTTAAACACCTCCAGGGATGGCGACTCCACCACCTCCCTGGCCAGGCCATCCCAGTGTTTTATCCCCCTTTCTGTGAGGAAGTGCTTCCCAAAATCCAACCTAAACCTCCCCTGGTGCAGCTTCAGGCTGTGCCCTCTCATCCTGTTACAAGTTGCCCGGGAGAAGAGCCTGGCCCCCACCTGACTACACCTTCCCTTTAGGGAGTTGTAGAGAGTGAGAACGTCCCTCTGGAGTCTCCTCTTCTCCAGGCTAAACAACCTCAGTTCCCTCAGCCTCTCCTCATAAGACTTTCCCTCCAGTTGTTTCACCAGTCTCATTGTTCTCCTCTAGACCAGTTTGTGGTGTTTGTTTTGTTTGTTTGTTTTGGTTTTGTTTGGTTGGTTGGTTGGTTTGTGGGAGGTTTTTTTTTGTTGTTTGTTCGGTGATTTTGTTGTTGTTAGTTTGGGGTGTTTTTTTTTTTGAGAAGATACTGTGCACCTGACAGAATATGATGTCCGCCCACCACAGCTGCAAGGCTGAGGCAGAAACCCAAAGAGCAGCAGTGCAGTCTGTCTCCCAGATAGGCCTCCCAAGGACTAAAATAGCTGTCCAGACTTCAGGCTGCATGGACCTTCAGCACCTGCAAGTCCCCCGAGCACCTGAGTACCATGGTTGGATATTTCATCTGCAGGTGTGCCCAGCTAGAACAACTCTTCAAAGAAGTAGCCATGGTATGAGAGGAGCTCAATAGGCAGTTCAGTATCTGGGAACGCAAGCAGGAGATGGATAACATGGCATTGTGTGCTGTCCTAGCCCTACCTTAAGGCTGCACAAGGGCAACCTGAACCTGGATGGAGCGTCTGATTAAAGAACAGAATCTGGGAGAACCCACCCACATTAGAAATGGTGCCACCAGGAAAGCACGTAAAGTATCAGTGATTGAAGGCTGCCTACTGAGAGACGCTGAAGCATCCGTTTACTGTCCAATGTCTCTGAAGAAGTTTGCTGCCTACCAGGAGCTCGCATTCGGACATCACTAAGAGGCTACTGAGCCTGGTGAACCCTACAGAGTATCATCTGCTCCTCCTATTCCACATAGCATATGCTGATACTGTGACAAAACAACTCAGAAACACTAAAAGAGATTATGTGTTCCTTGAAGCAATGTTAAAAGGATTTGGAACACAGGTAGTGGTCTTTATCCTCCCAGTCAAGCCAAGTGGAGCAGTAGATTCTCTAGAGGGAAGGGATGCCATCTAAAGGGACCTACATAGGCAGGAGTGGGCCTGCGCAAATCTCCTGAAATTCAACAAGGCCAAGTTCAAGGCCCTGCATCTGGGTCTGCATTGGGGGCAATTCCTCATATCAGTACAAACTGAACGATAAAGGGATTGGGAGCTTTGATTTAAAACTTAATAAAAAGTGGTAAGATCTGTTTATAGGTGTTGCCCAATAAATTGTTTGCACGTAACTAAAAAAAAGGCAGCACGAAAGATTTGTTGTGTCTAAGTTAAGATAGCACCTCAGAGTAGGATCCATTCATAATAAGTAATAACCACAAGATTTTCAGTGTTTCTGACTGGAAGCTTTGTTAAAACAGTAGTACACAATTCCTAATTACAGTGATCATACAAAATAGTATAATAAATCCTATTAGACAAAAAAAGTCAGGGTGTTCTGTTTTTGAAATTCAATTTAGTCTAGAGAATGAGAAAAGTGATCTTTTGTCTTTAACAACTTGGGGAAAATAAACTGGATTTTAATTAGGAAAGAAGTATGATGAAATTAAAGCTCAAGGAAGAATAATGTCTTAACAAAACTAGCTGAAGAGTGTTCTTAAAAAAACGTATTTCCACTTTTTTTTCTTTTTTGATTCTAAATTGAGTAAGGAGCCTAGAGTTCTTATATAAGAAAGATAATTACAGAAAAATATTCAGCTGGAGAAGGGCTTTAGGAGTCAACTGGGATATATTCTTCAAGTTTTAGTTTATTTCATGGAAAGCATCCACAGTTGCCTGTGTGCTTACACAAGAACAATCCATGCCTCAGCACTAAGATGGGCAGCTACAGCCCACAGTGCTCAACCTCCTTCCCCTGCCTGGTTGTCCCTCTTGTGCTTGGGGACAGAAGGTGAAGCTGGCTGGAAGAAGGAGGTGGGTGTTTGCAATAGGAGATATGACAAGTGGGGTGGAGTGACATAAGAGGTCGAGCAGAATGGAACAGAGCAAGACATGGTGTGAGGTTTTGCCAAAGAGCTTCAGCAAGAGATGACGAAAGGAAGGAAAGCCCTTTTGAGTGGTCACGGCACCTGATCAGCAGCGCAGGCTGGTGGTAGCCATACAAGTATGCTGTTTGTGCATATACGTCTGCATGCCTGCAAAGCATGAAGTCATGCAGAGCCAACCTCAGGATCTTCCCCCACTAACATTTCTGCTAACGCTAGTGCTTTGATCTGACCAAAACTGGACAAGGCAGGACTGGAGCCATGCACATAAATCTCGCTCTACCTTTGCAGAGGCGGGGAGTAGGGGAAGAGGAGAAAAAAGAAAAAAGAAAAACAAACAAACAAACAAAAAAAACCCCAACAACTTTGAAGAATAAGAGGGAAGAGACAGGCAAAGGAAAAAAAACCCCAAAAAATCAGGGAATAGAAACATTTCTGTCTGGAAAGGTGAAAGAAAGACTTCTTGCTGAGATACAATGCCTCTACTTCTGTGTCATCTCTTCCCTTGCCACAAAAATTGTGAACCACAAATATTCTCCAGCTGGGCATCAGATCTCCTCTTTCTCAGTTGGAATACTTTCATTAGTCACAAAAGCAACTTTTCTAATGTCTTAATTCACAAATGGTTTAACACGCCAGGCATGAGGAGAAAAAGAACGCAGAGAGGACAACATCTTGGGCATAGCAGGCTGTGGGTGTGCAGTCCACTCACTCATCTTTTCCCAGTTCTATGCTCTTTTTTATCTAATAAACTTTGTATGCTTTGTGAAGGAGATAAGGAAACCAGAGAAAGAAATTTCTCTGATGAGAAGCAGAGCACACCATCTTCAGCAGGCACCACTCGTAGGTATCCAGACTCTGAGCCTAAATATTTGCCTCTCCATCATGGCATCTTAGGCAGATTTACAAAGCCAGGGGACCAGCTCCTGTTTCATTAAACAGCATGTCCTTCCCTATCTCCCAATACTTACTCCAGACTGTATTGATTCAGACAACACATAATTAGTGCTGACTCAGATTAAATACACTCAAAAAACACTTCTGGTTCGCTACACAAAGACAAACTGAAGACCCTCATGATTTGTACTGTAGCAATGTAAAAATAGAAAAAAAAAATCTGCAAATATTTATGGAAGCTTTACAGTTTTACATGAATCAAATACAAACCCAAAGTAAATTCCTTACTCATTTGCACTCTGATAGTGTCTAGAGTCATTTTCAGCAGCACACATTAGCTCAAAAATAATTGATTTAGGTTATTTTAGAGAAGGGTCCTTGGAGCAAGGCCCATTTACCCTAAAGGCTTCAGAACTGCTTAGTCAGACAAGCAAATGGAAGCAAAAGTCACATTTAAATCCTATACCTAGCAACTAAAAATAGGGAGTTACATTTTCTTACATGTTTTGATTCTTTTGGAAAAAAAATTAAAATTAAACAAACGCAACAAACCAGAGCTAGAAGTGCCTTTTGTTGTGCTTGTATGGATGGTGGCTCTGCACCTATGGATTTGCTGACTTGAATATTTTACCATGAATGTTTATTGACAAGTAGTAGGCATTGTTCTGAAGGCCCAGTCCCGTGATCTGCTTTTCTATTACCACACTGACAGGATTATATGTGCCCTTTAGCTTTCTTTCTGCTAAAATGCAAAGGCTTCATGAGAACAGGGCTCCCCTGAAAATAGCAGCCACTGTCGCTTGTAACGTTCTTGCATGGATGATTTCTGCCACAGAACACAGACACCGGCCGGAAACAAATGTTCACAAAACTGAAGACCAGCCACAAAAATGACACTTTCTAGAAGTAATGACATGTATTTAGCACAGCATCCTGGCCTGCCAACCTTCTGGTGCCAGGAGCTCAGCTAGCAAGTGTGCCTGCAGTACCAGCACAGGCATTTTTGCCGTCAGTATTTTATTGTTTTCCCAGCTGAAGTGTACAAATGTTTTTCTGCTTTTCCTTCTCTCTGTTACAAATCAGCCTGTTTTAATTTGCACAGTTATGATTCTTTGTCAGTGGTTTGTCATCACATTGTCTTCACAATACTTGAGAAACATTAATGAAACACAAAAATGTGCTAATTTGTGAAAATAATAAGCTTGCTACTTAGAAGGAAGGGAATAGATTTGTGCTGATAGCAAAGCAGACATCAGTCATCATCCTATCTGCCAGCTCACCCAAACTGTGGTCTCTTGGTGTTAAAAAAAAGGTGGAGATTCAGCACCAGATTCATTAAAATATGTCCAAAGATCTATTTCTATATCTCTTCTGCTGGGTCTTACTTCTTTTATTTTTCTTGGTCAGCCACTTGGAAAGAAGCATTAGTGCAAACTCACACACTGTAAAGAGTTTACAAGTTACAGCTCAGGGACATCGGTGTGCTGTGCTGTATATACCCAAGGGAACTGCTGGATCTTCCAGAAACACTGAACTTTGCTAAGCCACCACAGTCTGTCACATCACTAGTGCTCACCTGCCAGTGAAAAAGCTGCATTTACTGGGTTCCAGCTGATAAACATAACGAGGATTGACATTAGCTTTAGGGTGACTCATTAATGGGATGCAAGCCTTTGCCATCCATGTCTATGATATCAAGAGCAACGCATCATCCAGGATCCCAATGTTAGAGTTGATGCTGTGAAAGGGAAAACATGAACGGAGCTGTGTATGGTGAAGAGCTGCTCTCTCTGAATTACAGCTCAATGTTAAAAAAAGTTACCGTGGAAAAAGGCAAGAGCTGTAACAACTGCCCAAACAGGGTAGCAGATGGGAAAGAAACTGAGTCTCTACAAGGTCATACAGAGCAGGTTGCTGCTTGTTTACAGGCTCCCATTTTCAGGGGAAAACATATTTTGCAGTATGAATTACAGAGTATCCTCTGTTTACTGTAAAGGAGGACTGGAACCCTTTATCTCTTTTATTAGGTACCACAAAGGAACTTGTGGTTGGGATTTTGGATAGGAAATTATTCTTTCAAATTTCTGTATTCCTCAAGAGAAGTCTTAAAAGAAAGGTCTGCGAATCCCAAGATTACAGGTCTGATATATCTGGTATCACCACTGCGCTGCTGGCCTTCTCTGTGCCTCAAACCCAAACACATCCATTGCCAAAAGCCAAGCTATTATAATCAGTAAGTTTACCTACCTAAGCCAAAGTCTTTGAATTGGATGTCAAAATTCATCTACAACCTTACTAGTGTTAAATCTGCACAGCACTAATGACTTGAGCAGAACAACCTGTATTGCCACTAGGTTAAATTTTTATCATTTGGAGGCCAGAAGGAACTAGTACTAGGTTTAGACTTACCTCTTCCACAACAGAGCAAACTGAATTTCCCCAGGTACCCTTCCATCAGGAATGAAAGGAATCCAGCAGAATTTATTTCAGTGCAGCTTGAAGAATTACTTCACAAAAATGAAAGCATTCTGATCCTTGTGATCAATCCAAATCCCACTCAAACATCAACTGCTTTCACACAGACTAGCCTTTTTTTTTCCTGCAAACCAGTACAGAACCTGGAAATGTGGCAGAATTTGCTAATATAACGAGCATGTGTGATGAGCAAAGGCAGAATAAAGCTGCTGGCCCGTTGGATTTCTCTAACATGTACGGATGCGACACATCAATAGGCTATTTTGCACTTTTCTTAATAAAATATTTAGCACACAAACAACACAGAAAAATTTTAAACGAGACAATAAACTCAGATGTCAAAAGAAAAGAAAAATACAAGCCATGTACTACATAATTGGCTGTATATACATTGCTGCTGTTCACAGCAATGGAGTTCCACTACCTGAACACAACAATCCTCCCTTGCCCTTGTGAAATTCAGAGCTAAGAGCTTGCTTTCTCAAAATATTTTTTGTTCAAAGACCTCCATAAACAAAAACTATGGAGAAAATTAAGATAGCAATATCACAAAATAGAACTTAATCCATTGAGGTCCAAGCTCTGTGCATAGGAGCAGGAGGTTGCCCTATAGAAATATCCTTCCTTCTCTTCCATCAGCCCTTCTTTTCCCTCCCGGCACCTCCACATTGGCATATCCTATCCACAGGCACTTCAGACCTTGCATTACCATCTCATTCATATTGTCTTGCTCCATCCTCTGTAAGAGGATTTTCCATTCTCCTATTCTACTAACACCCCCATCGACAGTATTCTGAATGATGTGATCAATTTTTCTAATTTTTAATTTCATTAAATTTACACCATTATGTAAATACCTCGTAAGAATTAAAAAAGTTACCTTTTAAACAAAATATACTAATGGAATATAGTCCTATACTGAATTTTTCCTTTTAGGTCCTAAGAAAAGATGAGGTGTTGGAGAAAGCAGCAGCCTTTATCCATTCTTAATGTGGGCGGTAGAACTGAACGAAAACGAGAACTTCACCAGTCTGGAAGAAGAACTTGTCTGATATCGTGAATGAACACACATGCTACCAGCAGTTATTTTTACCTAGCCCATCACTTTACAGTTAGTAGAGGCTAGCAAAATCTATTGAGAATTTTGGTTTTTGGAGATAGTGGATGCATGCTGTAATGCTTCAGTATGTTTTATCCTATGTAACTGACCATATAATACAAATTATACTCTCTTCTATGGGTCTGTCAGAGGTAGGAAGCCAACATCTCAAATCAGCATATGGCAGAACACTTTTACAACCACAAGTAAATTTAGTTGCATATGCTGGTGCACCCTGGGCGGCAAGCCAATAGAGCGTCCCCCCCACACACACATGCGTAGTCAAGTCAGGAAGCGTGGCATCCACACACAGCTTAGTTTTACATCTGTAAATGTGCCCCCAAAACCCATGCTGAGCTCTAGCGCTGAAATACTTTTCGAAGCAGTTTCTGGAAATGCTGTCGTTTCAGTAAATAGCACAAGTTGAGCACTGCTATTAAACCCCAGGAAACGGTGACTTGTCAAAGTTTGGAGCTTAAGCCAGCACAAATATTTTATGCAAAGGTAGTGTTTTTAAGGATGGGGGTTGTTTACCTAAATATTTCAAGGCACCGTAAGTTTTCCATTGTATTGAAGGTTCTCTGTATCAGGGTCCTCACACTCACAAACAATAAAAGAACCTCTGGAGGTTATTTCAGTACTGTGTGCTCTTCAGCTGAGGCCAAACATTTTCAGACTATGGATTTAAAATTTATCCTACTGGAAAAACTAGCAGAGGTCAACATTTTTATTCATACAACTGTAGTGACCACTGGCTGGCACAGCAAGTCAAGTTAGGCAGGAATAAGGATAAAAAGTAATACTCTCTCCCTTCTCATCTCTGTCTGCCTGGAGGGAACGAAGACACCTACATTTGCAGCTCCAACGTTGAAATCCTTTTTGCTTTCATGTGGTTACTGTGAATGTTCTCTGGAGTATTAAATGAGAGGAAGGCATTATAGTTTTTAACTTTGATGCCCCATTAAGATGAATATGCACCTAATGAGCTGAGAAATTACCATTGCTACTTCTTTTGTACTACTGTACAAGACTAGCTAATCAGGACGGGGGCATGCTCTTTGTGTTCTTAACCCCACAGCGATGAAAGTTAGAAGATCATATTCAAACATATGTTTAATGCAGCAACAATAAAGGCAATAATAGCTCCTTCTATGAAAGAAAAAAAAAAAGGCATTTCTTCTATTTTTTATTTTTTAAATTTATTTTATTTTAAGAGCTGCAGTAACTATCCCTTGCAGTTCAGATGGAGTTTGGCATAAAACTTAATGTGTATTACTTGTAAGCCAGCTGTCCCCATCAAAATTGTCAGCATTTAAATGTCTTAAGACAAACAGCAACAAAAATAACCATCACCAATGAAACCACCGATTATTTTGGAAATGAACTCAAAAAGTAGTTTTACTTTAATAGCAACAACTGAACTCTATCAAAGGCCCTTAATACAGTGACTTAATCCTGCTGGAATCTGAAATATGTCCTTGTTTCTCAGGTCAGGCCCCCTAAGAATGAAGCTGTATCTAGTGACACTACACGAGAAACTAAAGCCAATTATATTCCAGCATTATTGATTAATATTCCCTACCTGCCAACTGAAGTGTGGCAAGCCTGTGATATGCGAGCCTGGGTATGAAGCTCTGTTTTCCCCTAAGGGAAATCTTGTAACAAACAGTTGACAGAACAACATGCAATTTTCAGAGCAACAAATGGAAAATCTAATAAATAAGATGCAAATAAAGAACATGGGAATTTAGGAGTTTTTGTAATGCCTAAAACAAAATTGAAGTTTGCTTTCCTTTCAAAGATACCTTAGTGGAAAGGTATTATTTAAGCAATGAGGAGAGCATCACTATACTTACAACTTGCCAGTGTTCATTTCCTGAATGATTTCAGTCCCCTCTTAGTCCCACAAATTTTTTGATGTGTAAAATCTGCTCAGGTGGTGAAATGTTCATGGTCCTCAGCCCGGTAACAGCTCCGATTTCCTCACACATTTGCAAAACAGGAATTTGCAAGAGGTTGAGTAGCTTTGGTAGCTACCAAAGTCAGGAGCTCTCTTAACCAAACCTATACAATGATAACACTGCACCATAGGGAATTAAGCACATCTCAACAGACAGATGCTCCTGCTGCTCTTGCAAGCATTCATTTCCAATGCTACAAAAGGCAAGGATGTCAGGGGATTTTTTGTTTGTTTGGTCAGCAGGATGTTTCTCCTGCAAAACACGTGGAGCCAGAGGGGACATAAGGAAAAGTTTCCTAAAATTTCCTTTAAAAAAAAATCATAAAAATCTCAGAAGATCTGGCAATTTTATGGAGAAAATAACAGTAGGGCTAACTCATCCCTGGGCTTTTCATACTTTTTCTTTTTTTTCCTTCTAAGAGATGCAGTCCAACATTTTGCAAGAATATTTTCCCGTTGATAAAAGTATTAATGTAAAGTGTGGTCCAGAGAATTACATTTTTACGTAGCTGTAGGTTAACGGTTCTTCTCTTTCACCTACATTAATGCTAGCCCTACAATTTTTCTTTGAATTTTGGCCAGCATCAGTGAGGGATTCCGGCTGCAGGACTACTCCATTGTACAGATAGTCAGTCACACCACATCCTCTTGCTGGAGTTGCCTGGGAAGTGATTTTGAAGCACACTGTTTTAACTCAGGTGTGCAACAGTACAGGAGAAGAGAAACCCACTGCTCCTATTAATCAACGACTGCCTATTTGTGCAGACGTGTTGCCCAGGTCAGGGTTTCCTCAGTCTTGCTCTCCAGCTGCACGTGGATGCACATGGAAGAGAAAATCTTAGGAGAGCTGTAAATGGTGGTAGAGGAAGCTTCTTGCCTGGAAACACAGCGCCCTGAGCTCTCCTTCTACGCAGCGGAGGAGTGAAAGTAAGCTCTGCTCGTTCAGGGCTTCTGAATTCTTTGCCACACTAACTCCTGCCACTACAACAGCAATCAAAAGGAATCCCACAGGGGAATCTGAACAGAGGAAAGTATTTTCTAGAGAGAAAATGTCACACAGAAGGAAGGGGAGAGGAAGAAGCAGCATCTTGAGGGTTGTATTTAACCTGTGATTCCACTTTGAAGATAAGACTTGGCAAAATCTCACTTTCACACAAGTAATTTGCATCCTGCATGCA
>WEIS01006047.1:0-29657 GCA_013389965.1 Todus mexicanus | reverse complement strand
CTAGATCTGCAAAGTTGCTCATTAACAATTGGGTTGTTTGAAGGTGGTTTGCTTTGTTTGATTTTTAGAGTCAAAGTCTGTTGCAGTCTGTTTACAGTGAAGTCATGAAGAAGGAAACAGTATATATAATTATTTGCTATGACTTCTTTCCCCATGTATAACTCTTTTAAAGAGTATACAGCAAAAATTATCTACTCCAACTAGGTAGGATATAGATATTCAGTAGTGACCCACAAAACCCTACAACTTACTTGAATCAGTCTCAAGATCTGTAGTATTCTCAAAAATATTGCTTATTTTTAGAAGAAGGAACTTTGTGGATCTACAACATCAATAATTTCATCAGAAGTCTTTATAAAAGTACTAATGTCTTGTCAATTAAATGAACTGACAAGGCATGAGATCAGTGAGTGACAGAAGACAGCTCTACAGCAAGCCAGACATATCCAGATCTTGACAGAACAGACAAGGAGAGCAGCATTACAGGTCATGCATACAGCTAAAGGCAACTGCAAACAAAGCTTTCAAAACAAAAGCTTCCAGGCAGTACATTACACTTTAGAGGGAAGCTAGGAACTCAGAACTTCTCTGAAAACTTGGAATCTAAATGAATTTTAGGGAAAGTGTACCAGACTGTTTTCCCTCCCCCATGTACTGTTACTGGAAGCTGTAAAACAATATGAATGCAATTTGCACTTTAACCAGATGTTCCAACCTGAGGCAACATGAAATTATTTTCTATTCCTGAACACTACTTCAACGGATTCTCAACATTGTTATTGCTTTTCTGAGGTGCTACAAGTAGACGGATTTGGTCGAAGAAAAGCATGCATCTTCTACAGCAGCTTGAAGTAGCTCCTTGTACTGAAGTGAGATAAATTCATCTCCAAATGTTTCAGAGATCACAAATCTAGAAAGTAAGAGATTTAATTGCACTGTAGAAATAAGCTGTGTTGGGAATCTCAGCTGTCATTAAGTAGAACTGATACTGTTTTCCTCAATTTCATGACTGTTGGGTTTTGATGGTGGTTTTGTTAGTTTGTTTTGGTTTTTTGCTTGTTTGTTTGGGGGCTTTTCTTTATTATTACTGATATCTGAAATGTAGCAGTAGCTCCTTTGCTTTTCAGGTTTAGCCTTGCAGTCTCATGGCCAGGCTCCCTGGATTTCCCTTGGTTTTGGATTTTCACTTTTTTTTTTCCTGTATATGCCAATTAGGCAGCTGTGTACAAGTCAGTAAGCACTAAGGGCCCTTGACACAGACAATTTTTGTCACCAATTCAAAATATCAGAAGCCCCCCAAGTCTGTCACAACCATATCATCAGACCACAGACTTCCTCAGAGGCTACAGCCAGAACCTGAACTACAGCTAGGGTCTCAGTGAGAGATCTGCTGAAAGTGATCATTTTCACAGATTTTTAACTGATCAGTATTTCACAAAAATGAGAAAAATTTCTTCTGAGCCTTGGCTGCAGAACCTTTAAAACCAACCATCCACAGCACCAGAAAAAACCTCCACGCAACCAAAGACCTCAGACATGTTCTGGATATTCCAAACTAATTGTTTCTTCTAAAACATTAGCATCTTGTATTAAGTCCTCTGAAAAAATCAGTGCCCTTGTGACATTTGACTAAGCTACTCAGAATATTCACTGCATTGTTCCATCTGATCTGTAATTAAAACTCGCCATTACAAGGCAGGTTTATCACTACCCCCCTCAAGTCCATCCTCTTTTCCCTATAGCTTCCTGTGTAAGCAGCTTCTGTGTCCTTATTTGAACCTATCCATAACTGTTATGAAAAGACAGGTTGAACATTTCAGTGGTTACATCTGCTTATTTAAACAAATAAGCAGTTTAAAAAAATTAATCTAGATTCAAAAGTATGCCTGAAGTACGCATGGCAGCAGTTGGCTGTGGCTGTAAAATATTAATACATCCATTTTTAATTCTTCAAATAAGCATTGCAGACCTGCATTTACAGTATTTTTAATGCTCATTTTAAACTCCTGTTCTATTGCTTTATGGAGGCTCGCCAAACCCTTCTCTAACAGTTTTACAGGTGCTATTTCATTCTTTGCTTCCTTCTCTTTTTCTGATTACAAACACCATGACCCTCAATGATCCTGCACAGAATACTTCTCATGTATATCATGACAAGTGTAACAATGCAGACTGCCAGTTCCACTGCAGTCAAGAAGTCACAGGAGTACAGCAAAGGAATTTTATATGTGCTACCTCCAGTATTTTACTATGTGACTGAAGTGTTACCCAACTCTGAAATACTGATAGTCTTGAGAGGCCACATCAGTGATAAAAGAATGAGCTACAGTTTTCTGGCTGCTCTAGGACAACACCACAAAAACCATGAAATCATTCTGTAGAAATAAGTTAGCAAGGACCATTACTCCTTCTATTTATTCATTTATTTACCATTGGCATTTTGTATTCCACTCTTGCTAACAGCAACAGTCAATTTGTTTCCTATAGCCCTCCTACTCAGTTACTTACATCCTCCCTCACATTTCTAGCAGTTAAGGAAACATATGCACTTCTGTTATTGACGGTAAAAACACATTCCCTGTGCATTTACTGAATTTAACAGCTTATCATGTTCTAGGAACTTGAGCCTTGCTGTGCTGGTGCAGTTATACTGTATTACATCAGTACTCCAGCTTGACCTAGCTCCTTACCTGAAACTACAATATTTGGCAAAGAACTATTTATAAACAAATTAGAATTTCTGTCACTAATGTTCTATAAGGAAATGGAATCCTAAATTTGTGTATAATTTTTCTGATGCTGAACTTCTCATAATGCAAGCTTTTCAAACTTCACATGAGTAACTGAAGAGGAAATACTAGAGTTGCATCATTCTATCTTCCTATCGTTTTATCAGTCTAACAGTCACAAACATGTCGTTTCCCCAGTAAACATCTTCAATTTCTCAGTGGAACTTCTGCACAAAAAAATAGAGGATAGCAATGTTTTTGTTTTGTTTTAAGCACAACAGACATGTTCCGGGAAAAGGTTCTTGACATTCAGAATGAGTTGTGGGACTTTGAGAGTGAGCTGAGCTTGGCAGAGTGATAAGCTGACTGACTGGCAATGATAGATTAAAAAGCATAGAAAAAAAAATGAGTGGAATCGGACTTGAAAAGCATTTTAAGGCAGCTATGAAGTATATATGTTAAATCAGAGAGGTGAGAGAAACAGCAGAGCTCTCTCCTAAAACATGGTTCAAGCTTTTCTGTGCTCATTCTGAAAGACAGTTATAGGGGAGAGGGAAACATGCCATTATACAGGTTTGGCCAAAATAAGACCTCCATATATCAGAAGGTACATTAAACTCAGATTTAAAAACAAACAAACAAAAAACAACCAAAAAAACCCCACACACATTTCTCACCAGACTGCATTAAAAACTCCTGTCTCATCTGAAGTCAGATGCTGAGTCACCACAGATTGGTGCAAACCAACTATTCCACCAGCAACCAAGTCAGCTGCAACAGATACACTTGTTTTTTTCCACCTGTCAGCCTGAAAGGAAGCAATTTCAAGGAAAACACAGAAGTTGAAAAATAATACATAAACTTTGATGAAGACAGTTAAACTTCTTTTAACATCTGTGCAATAAGTTTAACAAATGACTCCATTCACTTCCATGATTAATGACTACTCATATGCAAGCTCTTTGTTATATCTAGCAAGAAAGAAAATAGCTTCTACGTGCTTCTGCAGTTGTTATTGTTTCTCCTTTCGCTTTTACACTGATGTTTAATGTCCATATTTTCAGTGGCAAAATATGACAGCTTTTGTATGCCAAAAGAAGTGATAATTAGTCTAAAACATCTGTCTTTACCTTGTCATGGCTTTTCTAAACTCTTCCACACAATTACCTAATCCACTGTTGTATGGTCTCTTTGAAGATGAAACTTTTTTTATTTAAGCACAGGGGTAAAAGGGTTTTCCCACTTCTATAGATTCATACATTTTAGTAAACTGCAATAAAGTGAGACTGGACATATTTAATTCTTTTTTTCACGTAGACCATAAATGAGAAAACTGGATGTAAATAAACATGCTTAACACACCATATAAACCTAAACTTCCAAATAGCTAGTTTGTCGTAAGCTTAATACTTCAAAGATTACATATGCAAAGGAAAAGTGTTCCAAAATCACTGAAAAATTGTACACAGCTATTTATGGATTATCTAACAACCAGCAAAGAGAAATTATTCCTCTCTCATTTTTCCCTTCAGAAGTACCTGGCCATATAACATGCAGTTACACAACTGAGCAAAGACGGTTTCATCAGCCAAGGATATCATACAAAGCAGCCCAATAAAACACTTCAAGGTCTAAATTAACCAAGGTGCACACACAGAATTCCAAGCCTCAAATCCCTGACTAGATTGAAATACAACTGAATTCTACGAGCATCTACAACTTTTAAAGAAAAGCTTTCCAGGCATATATGCACTCATCTCAATGAAATTTCATTTTAAAAAAAGGATCACCGGCAACGGCACGTACACCCACGGAGGCAAAAGAGCAACAAACCAAGCCACAGGCAAGGTGCTGTGCCTCAAGGCAGCCCCCAGGGGCACACATACAAGCTCCTACGCTCAGAGCTCACCAGTAGAGATTCCAGGCTAGGTGCTGCCACAAAGGCACCCACAAACCAAACACCAACCACTATCTATAATGGGCATACGCTTACTCACGGGAAACCTCCCATACAACACTGCTTAAGATATCACTCACCCAAAGAGAAGGGAGGAGAGAGGCTCATTCAATCCACAGAGACTGATTCAATGTGGAGAAATATCCTTGGTCCAAGTGTGCAAGAGCAGAGCCAAACAATCAGACCCACTGCTCTACAAAGAACCAACTCATCTGGTTTGTAGGCAGGGCCCATTTATACCCCAATTAAGGGTGCACTCTGGTCGTTTTAATTAGCTGAGGGGGTGAGACCAGGCAAGCCCAGCCTGTTAATTAGGGCTCTAGGCCCTGAGGCTCCTGTGAATCACCCTGAGGTGCAGCTTAAAGACCGAGGCCCCAAACCAATCGGGCACTCCCTGGCTTCTTGTCTGTCTGTCAGAGAAGCTGCACCTGCCACAGGTGCCCTTCACTTCTCGCAGAGCTTTCCTGATTCTCCAGATAAGATGCCTCCACGCTGTGGTCCTCTGAACGCAGCACTAACTTGTGGCAGTTTGGTAAAATTTCCTTCTCATCCTGACTTGGAGCAGGAAGTTCAGTCTAGACCCCACTTGCTAGTGAAGTGCCATAGCAATTAGCCTGATGGATGTTGTGGTGAATCGCTGAAACACAACTTACACTGCTGTCTACCATGCAACAGATGAATGATGATACCAATGACTCTTTAAGACTGTTTCACCTTTTGCTTAAGATATGCTGCTTGCAAGAAACAAATCACTCAGCTTTGAGCTCTGCCTATAAAAGTATGCAAACACAAATCAATTTTAAATTCTTTGCATTATTTAAAGAGTGCAAGTTATATGAACAGTTTTATATGCAGCCATCTTTAACTATCATATAGCTAGGTTTGCATATGCCACCCTAAAGTTACTTCACTTTCAAAAGCTGTCTAATGACATGAGTTATCCTAAATCTGCTGTTATTAGCCCTCTTTCTATCCCTCTTTCTCTCCATCCCTTCCCCGCCACTTCCTTTTTTTTCTTCTCCAAACTCAGTTCTATTCTCATACTCAGTAACAGGAGAGAAATTCTGGCTGCTACTTTCTGTTTCAAAATATCCTTCTTTTCCCCCTCCAATGTTACAGAATCAAAACATAAAACATAGAAGCACTCCTTCAAACACTGGAGTGACTGCAGTGTATTCAGTGCAGGTGCTAGTAGAAGTCCCAACAAGGCACCTGCAGTGTTATTTTCTCACTTGTACAGACCAATAAATCTGTATAATCACAGTTCACAGTCCCAGGAGGAGGGCTTTTGCCTAGAGGGTTTGGACAACCTCCTGAATAGATTTCTGGTGTTGATTTCAACATCCTGTACCTAAGAAATAAAAGAACACATACATTTTCAACTTTCTTGATGATCATGCTGCCTATTGAGCTATAGACTTACCTAACTGCAGAACTTGTTAACAGGTGGATGCTACTACTCATTCCTCTATAAGCCATTAAGAGTCCATAACTAAATTTTAAGAAGTCTAATCAACACTATTTTTCCAGAGAATATCTACTGAATTGGACTGTACCAAAGAAGTTAGACGGAATAGTTAATAGATTCTAGAATTTAAGATTAAATTTTGCAAGATGAGTACTGAACTGCTTAACGCCTCATGCATTTAGAGCCTGCACAGAAAGGGAACTCTACATATCAAGAGAGATTTAAACACTGGAAAGCAGCCTATACTGAAATTTGTACACAAATTTCTGTGATTCTTTAGCAAATCTGGTCCACTGACACTGAAACCCTGGTCCTGTCTCACCTTATACGGCTTACACCTTTTTGGCACCTGGGTCTTGGGATTTAAAGGAGAAAAAAAACATTTAGGCACCTTTTCAAACTCAAAATTTAAAAAAAAAAAAGAAAAAGAAGAATTATGACATCATGGTGCTATCCTAAGGATACTGGGAAAACAGTAAAATCTACTATGAATACAGAAACCTCTACTTCAGTATCTCACTTGTGCATGACAGGGCAAGCAATCCTAATAGTCTGTGGTGGGGTTAACTATTCAAGTTCTCTCTCTTTCTTATAAAGTACCTTAATATTGTCTAAATCATGTAAGTCCATAGGACATCTTAGTGTAAATTAAAGCATGGTTACAAAATGAGATTCTACTTAAGATTTCTTTAATGGCTGCTACTGAATGGAGTTTTCTGCATCATCACCAGGTTGAAATCAGTATTTAAATTAATTATGACAGCCATATAAATTAGACATAAGAGACTTCTAAAGCTAATTAGAATCTGAGAGTTTTAATTTGATGTCTGTCTTGGTGTAATATCTGCTTTATGGATTAAATTAATAAAATTAAGACTGCATCATTATAAATTTCCACTTCCATAGTTCCATAAGTTTTACAATTACATGCCATATTTGAATGATAATTGAATGAAACAAAATCATTATGTTCATGTCTGCTTTCCTAGAGACTTTAAAATAATATTCCCTATTTTCTTCCATTCATAAAAGTCAGAGCTGTTACACTGGTCCCAACCCAAAGAGCCCTGATCATCAAGGAATTAGTAACCCATGGATATAAATAAGAGCGAGCCTATGCTGTATGCATAGCATGATCTTCAGGCCTGTGATGCATTGTGCAGATACCCTGGCTGCTGCAAAAACTTGGTGGGCTGTCTATAACACAGAAGCCTCTACATGTAGTTTCCACTTGTTACCAGTCATAACAGGACTTGCATCTTTCTCCTTTATCTAGAAGTGCAGCAACAAGTTCTCACGAGATCTTAATTTTTACCTGAAAGAGCAAATAATGAATTTAGATTTTGTCTTCCAAAAAAATCCTATAAAAGCTCTGAAGTCCAGAAAGTGGGCCCCCTTCATGGACGGAATCTGCACACAGTGCTGTGCTCTGACCAAAAACTTATTCAATACTTCATAAATTAGGTTCCCAGTACCTGTAAGGATGCAAGATTATCTATACTATCCTTTCCCTCTTTACAGTTTTAGCTTCAATCAATAGCATTTTAAATAATATATTCCAGTTCAAGTGTCTTTCTGACTGGGATCATAATGAACCAGCACCTTCTGGTATGAAACAGCTACTGAGTTATATTTAGCAAATCAATATGCCTGATAGTGATTTCGAACCAGGATTTATGTTAAAGACAGCTTGGAATAACAGGAAATACATAAGAATTATAATCAAGCAAAAAGAAGCTTTGGGTCAATTCCAGAGCATGCAGCATTAAGGACAGTGAAGATTCATTGATTTATATCCACCAAAAAAATCTCCCTTTTACCCCTTAGTTGATGATGAGTTCTGTATGCACACTGTACATGCCACAGGATACAATGAAACCAACTATACATTATGTTCGATTTTATGTACTTGCAAGGTGATCAAAAAACTGGCACATGAAGCTTAACACAGTTTCTGATATGATATGTAAATTGAGATTGTCTTCTATTATCAGCTACATTGTTCAGTACATACTCGGTATCACAGCACAGTGTTTTGAAATAAAGCTTCTGGATATTCCACTGGAAACATACTTGAAGAAAACACTTACTTTACTTTTAATAGGGACATAACATCCAGTGACAGAGAATCACAGTCATGGCTTGAGGATTTGCTTTTGACATTTGTTTTTTCACAGGCAATTAAAATTTAATTTGGTCTATGATGAAAAGCAAATCCTTTTATCCCATAGCTGCAATCACAAGAGAAACATACTGCATTAGAAAGCAGTACTGTAGCATAAGGTTTCATATTTGACATTTGTGATATCATGAAAAAAATTAATTAATAGGCAAGTTTACACACACGCCCCCCCAAATCCTTACACTTTCCTATTATGTAAATGTGATGTCACTAGTGTTTCAATATACAAAGTATCAACTCGGTTTTCAAGTAGAATGTTTAAAGTGAAGGCTACCTGTCTGTCTGAAATTCTTTGGCATCTTACCATATCAACTAAAAGTTGAAAAATAACGCTGGAGGCATCAGATGAATGAAAAGTGCAGAAGTCAGTTTAATTCACATAATAAAAAAGTTATCTATCTCCCACCCAACTATTAGGGTATGATTAATCAGCTACTGTTCAGAAGTGAATCTACTGACATTTTATCACCTTCCCAATTTATACTGCACAACTTTTGAATTTCTAAAATGGAAAAAAACCAAAAATATTTTCTGTGTTGTCATAAAATCCACTTCCACATAAGCATTTCCATGTTGATAAATAAACTGAAACTAGAAAGATCACATGCAAGGGTAGTCAGTTATGTAGCATCTAGAATTCTACAACATGGGAAAGTCATTTACATATGGTCCAACTTTGCTTCAATGAGCTAGGACATCAAAATGATGCATAAAATTATATACAAGCATCAAAGGGAGCTATTTAGTGATATAAACAGGCTCATATTCAGAAAGATACTAAATATTTTTCATTATCATTGATCAACATTCTTCCATATTGGACATGTTTCATTAATCTCCTTTTTCTTCAAGTAAGAATTTACAACTCAGGAATAACATGAAGGAGTTGAGTCCTTTTTGCTATGAGCTGAAATTGCATCAGAAATATTCTAGAAATCAGCATCATCACTGATTCATGAGAACAAGTTCATCTCAATGAAAACTATTCATAGTTACGACTTTGCAGTGTGCTTGCACGAGCCACAAATCAGACACATGCAAACATCAGATAATAACAACAATCTTATTGAGGCTAGATGGAACAAGCAGTGCACCTCAAGTGGACCAGAGAACAATATACATATTGTTATAAATAAAATCTCACATTCTGATCCAAAAACATAATGACTGCATCATATTTAAAGATAATATGTTGTGATATTTTTCTTACTATTCCAAATAAAAATGATGATAATTGGCAAAGAATCTATTGAGCTCTGAAAACTACATAAAACATTAAGAATACAGATTTCTATTTTTTAACATGGATAACAGGAAAGAGTCATGTCTGTTCTTATCACTCTGCTGCAATAGGTAAAGCAGCTAAATTTTCAATAATAATCATAGAGTAACAGCCATATTCATGTAAAATAAAAGTATTTTTCCTCATGTAAAATGCTATTAGCCATATTTGAAGGCATTATGTTCAGATATCATTTTTCCATTTCACTAAATGACAGCCATTAAAAGCAATGGCAACTGCATGACAGGGATATTTTTATTACTTCAAAAGGAAGAAAAGGATTAAAATGAGTTTATTCAAAAGTGTGATTTGTCAATTTTTTCTTATCAAGGACTGTGTGGGACAGCTTTAAACCTAAACACTGTGATCTGACCTCCTATTTGAATAAGTTAATGTGATCCAGTGTTCTTAGAAAAGTAGTGAAACCTATCTTTTATATGCAGAAGTCCCAGGAGGAATTTATGCTTTTATACGGTCAGCTGCAAGGTGCCATTTCCTTTTCATCATTCCTGCTTTTATCATATTGTAGTTTCTGACAGCTTAGAGGTTCTTTTTAGAATCTGGTGTATGAGCAACTATATAGAGATTTTTTTTTTTTATGAAGGATTTCTTTCCAGCCTCCTAGGTTTTACAGTCAAATAGAATTCTGCTGCCAGAAATGCCTCCCTTATATTCAAGATGGACTAATCACCATATTTGATAAAGCAAGCACCTTACCCAAACATCAAATAGAACTATGAATGACTACCTTAAAGCTTTAAAGAAGGATTTTACACACATCAGGCTCTTCCATTATATATCCTAGGAACTGCAGTGAGAATTATTTCATATATGTACATCACAGAGAGAGAGGTAACATTTAGCTGGACAAAATACTCCTCATTAGGGATTTACTTGGAAGGATTATCCTCCTCCCAGCAGTTGTTTTTCACAGAAGATCCTATACAGCACATAGCTTTTTTCTTTTAGGGAGTTCTCTGCACACATTCCCCTGTTGCTTACACTAATTTACATTTTAAAGCATTTATATATAAAGCCGTTAGTTTATATAAAAAGTTTTTACTATATATTATCTATAATGTAATATATAATATGTAATTCATAATAGATAATATATGATAAAATTTATTTATAATTTTTAAATATAAAAGTACTTTTAAGCCCATTATCTATAAAAAGAAAAAAAATTAAAAGGTATAGATTTACTTAGTATCTTTTTGTATATCACTATTTTAAAGTTCTTGCATCTCCTGCTTAACTTACTGCATAAACCTACTTCTTTCAGGGTAGAAAATTCTCAAGACAGGAATTAGAAGTTACACAAGGCCAACATGCTCAGCTAACCTGGATCAACCCTGTTGATTTCCACAAAACAAGCTATGAGCTGCAAATGCCATTCAGCTGAAAGTGAGCAGAATCAAAGTTACACATATTGATATTGGCATATGGCCATAAAGAGCAACATTGAAAGTATAGTCTCTCAAACCAAACTATTAACAGATGATGTGCAAAACTGGAGGGGTTTATGTAGCAGTTTTACACTGCATAATGTAAAGTGTTCCATTTTTCAGCCTGTAGGCCAAGTAGCTTATTTTGGCATAGAACCATACTGGTAAAAAGAGTTATCCCACTAACTCCAAAGTAGTCTTTTCATGGCTAGTCTGGAATAGGAACAGAAATACACATGGGTTGTATCTTTGTCTCTTTCTTCTGCTGTTGATTTGCTATTACATATTCCAGAATTATTATGGTATCTAAGACAAACAGACTTTCCATGAACATCTTTACTACTCAGGACCACAAATGAATATTTTATGTTCAAGTTCTACCTAAAAATATAGCCTAGTTCTGACTGTGGAACAGACGATTTGTAGCTCAAGAGAGTTCCACTGTATCCAGTTCAGCTATTCTGATTTGAACCAGACACGAAAATTATAATTCTTAAATTCTCCTACTAAAAAATTAAAAAGGGCAGAGAAGTGATGAGAACAAAAGTGTTAAAATGCATTCTTATTACACACCAGAACAGATTCCTTTTCTGTTCAGTTTGCCTTGATCCCATATGGAAAATGACATTTCAAACAATAAATCACCTGAACTACATCAGTCAGAGGGAAGCACTTCTAGACATTCCAGCTAGTACACTACAATCAAATTTCTGTGCCTCTCTGTGGGTTCACTATGAAAACTAGACGTGAAGGGATCACACGGCAAAGACTACCTTTGTCTAGGGATTGTCAGAGAAAAGCTAACTTGATGAAGCATTCTTGAATAGTTTACACTAGCTGATTTGTTCTCCATTTCATAATTTGGATTTGAACATACATGCTGTGTAACCCTCACATCCACAACTCAGCAGCCAATCTCAGGTTTAATCCATGCAGCAAGATACAAACAACATAATCTCACAGCTCAAGATAATGAACAACGTCATCTGAGCACATGAATTCTTTGTTAACCAAATGTAAACCACAGATTAGTGGAGACACTCAAATAAATATCCTTCTTTAACATTAAAAAAGAAAAATTGAAAAACTTAATATATGCATTTATCTGATGAGAGCTGCAGACACTTTACTACAATGACAGGACATTTCAAAGAACTTTTTTTTAAAAAAACAATCTGTGTTTCAAGCAGAAACTCAGTACCAACTTTTTTTCCTCATGTATGCCTTTTCTTGTCCTTTATTCTGTACTTGAACAAGCCAATTGTCTTGATCAGCTAGAGTAAAAGGACTCTCAAAGCTTCTAATGGATTTGTAGGCTTGCATCCTCCATTCCTGAAGAGAGGTGTGTGTGTGCACCTATGTATGTGCAGGGGAATGATACAGCTGTCACTTAAGATTCCCTTCATAAGTTATATTGTCAACAAAAATCCAAGCAGTATTTTCTAGATTCCTACACCACATACAGCATCAGTGAGATACTGTAGAGGTTTTTTGTGTGACATGTATTATTAGCATCATCAATACGACATGTCTTAAACTACAAAAACCAGTTTTCCCATACTAGAAAACAGCAGCAGCTTACATTGAAGTTTCCATCATTGAAAATTACTTCTTTGTTCCTGAACTTTTCTTGTACAGCACAGAAAGTATTAGAGCAGTTACTGATTACTGTGTGGACATAATACTGTGGTTTTGCACAGGTCATAGTCTTTGGTGTCAAAAAGCTGTGACAATAATAAGCAATTTAATTGAAGTCATTCATGCTAAGTACTTAATAACCTTATTTATGGTTGTCCTGGTTTGAGCTAGAAAAGAATTAATTCTGTTCAGTGACTTTCCTTTCCAGCTCAGCCTCTTCTGACTGCAGTTTTTGAAGTTAATGGCAGATTTTTGCAGACAGTGTCTGCTTCTAGCAGTGATAATGCTCGATGTTTGTAGTCACTACCAAGGACCAGTTTGCAGAAAGGCTCTTGCTTATACTTGCTCCTGTGCAGACCAAGGTCACTGCTCAATTTCGTATACCACCTTGAGAGTGTAGAAAGTAAAAGGCCACACCTGTGGGGATGAATGGACAGGACAGAGGACCTTAAATTATCTTGACTCTAACAGAGCTAGGTTTTGCTATTTTATATATATATATACACATACCCTACTTATACGGAATATATATACTCTAACCCTAATCCTAACAGAAGCCTGCAGCTGAGGTCCCAGCACAATGGGAAGCCCAGATGAGAAACTAAGGTGTGTGGGGAACACTGTTGGTGCAGTGCCCTGCTCCCGTTGGCAAGCCTCTGGCAGCTCCAGTGTTGCTGGAGCTGAGGCTTTGTGGCTCTCTGACCTCTAACCCCAACTCTAATTGCACCCTGGTAAAAACAGAGTGGCATGCTTTGACTTTAGGCAAGTTTCCCTCATTACTTTGATGTTGTCTTGGGGTTTTTTTGCTGTTGTTTTTTGTTGCTTATTTGTTTGGTTTTGAATAACTGTATTCTGTAAGGAAAATCTGTTTTGTTTTTTGAATTGTTGAGGAAAGAGATAAAACATTCATTCATCGACTGGAGTAGAAAAAAAACCCAAAACCCCATCATAAAAACCAAACACAAGAGAGTAAAAAAATAAAACACCACATTTTTCAAAGCATTTTGCCCCTGTAGGAGAGAAAATACTGGACATCTCCTTGGCTTGTGTCTGTGCTTACTTCAATTACTGAAAAATCAGAATACTGATATTTTTTATTTCTTATGGAGAGGGGGAAGGCAGTGTGCCTTGGGTTCCATGTACAGAGGAGAGTTGTGCATAAATGTATTAACTTGTGGACATAGAGAATCTAGTTTTAGTTTTCACTGGGCTACACTTGACCTTGTGACCTCAAGAATGTAATTCTTCCCTTACCCTCATGCCTACAATTCTCATTTGTAAAGCAAAAAGAGGTTTTTACTGTCAAAAAGACAGTATACAAATGGTACTCTGTGGGGGTATGTATCAATGTCAATATGGACAAGACAAACTTTGGGTAACGTTTCTCAGAAGAGGAATTTGTGGGTAGGCTGTGAGTGCAACCTTACTGCAAAATGCAAGATCGTAGCATGGATTGGCTGGCTAGAGCCTCCCCAGTGCTCTCTTCTCCTGTTTTTCTTGTGTCCTTCCCCTTTCCTCCCTTCATTTGAGTAAATTTTACTCTAGAGTTGATCTGTATTTTTCCTTGTACATTTGCTAAAATTTAAATAACAATAATTTTCATTAATTTCAGATTTCTTCATTATTTAACTAGAATGGAAAGTTATTTTAAGTTTTATTTTAACATAACTGCAGTTTGTAGGCTTTGAAGTAATTTTCTACCATCCTCTATATGTATTGAGGTGCAGTTCTGAAAAGGCACAAATAAAAGTCTTTAGGATATATGTATAAATGTCATTTAAAAGGATAGCACAAGTAACTACACATAGTAAGTTCAGATCATTAAGTCGTCTTGGAAATCAGATTTGCAGCCACTTATGCAGAGAAGGAAGAAATGAAAGTTATTCTAAACAAGCTAAAAATATCTACTGTCAAAATCAGCTTGTCCTGGGATCATCTGATTTACATCCTTCAGCTGCACACACTAGTAGGTTCAAGAGTTGCCAACCTGGATACATTTCAGTGCAAAACTGGGTACCCTGGTCTGTGAAAATGGAATTGCTTTCATTAACCCTTCACAATTACGGCTGGTTAAACCAGATAGTATATGGGGGGAAAAAAAGAAAATCGACTAGTGCTGCATGTAGTGCTTCCTACAGTATCTACAGTTTTTGCCCCTAGGGTAGAGAGAAAAGAATTGCTTACACTAAGCTGGAAAAGCAGCACGGTTGGCTCTGGCAGTGACAGGACTGACTGACAGTCTGTAGAGCAGTAGAGTTCACTGAGCTCCCTGTATGGCTGTGGATTAGCTATATGCTAATAGTGATAGGAGAGGAGCTGTACCACGTAGCGAGCTGGCGGTGGAGATCAGAGTCTCAGGAGAGATGATTCCTCAAGAGCCATGATTGAAGGGGTGAAGGAGGGGAAAATGAAAACCAGTTCCTAATAACTGTAAGTATCTGCTTTTTATAGGTCATGTGGTATATGATTTTACGTCTTGGGTATTCTTTTTCAGGCGTATTAAAAATAAAGTGTTATTTCTGTGCTGGGCTTTGTCAAATGGGAGAATTAATTTAGTCAGTAAAAAAACCCCAAACAAACCGAGGTTTAGTATCATCAGGCACTTTGTGTGTTCAGTAGACAGTTTGGTATAAGATCTATTTCCACTGTAGTCCCGTGTTTGAAGCGTCCTTGTCAACTCTGTGCTTGGGTTTGTAAATGTACTGTGCCAAATCTCACCTCTGAAACTTCTGTCTAGGTTAGATCCCACTGACATTAGTGGAATCTTTGCAAACAAGAGAGTCTTAAAACAATGAGTAAACCAAGCCCTTGATGAGCTCTTCTGAAAAATGTGCACACAGAAGCACACGTGTGCGTAGAGAATACCAACAGATGTTTAAGTCAGGGCTTTGCAAATGTTTGGGGTCCTTTCTTTGTTTAAAAGAAGCTCATTTTAAAAGGGGATAAGGATTTTTTTGGGAAGGGGTGTTAATTAGCAAAATAGCCTCCACTTCGTGTAGTTCTCTATAAAGAGCCCTCACACCATTCTTTTCTAAAGCTTTACACAAATCTAGCACGACAAACAATTTGGGCTTCTAAGTGAGTAGCATTTGTACATTAATTTTGATGTCTCATTATTTTTATCCTGCATGCCTAAGAGTGTGTTGTTGTATAACTAGCACGAAAAAACTGCCACTGATGTGTGTATTCCCTCCTTCCACACTATTTTTACTTCACGTGTCACAAATAATGTTCCAGAAACAGTTTCCTCTAAAGTTGATACAACTTTAAAAGGACAAGTCTCTAAAATAAAACATGCTAAGTCCCCAAAGTAGTAAATTACAAGGCTGATTTCTAGGAGTCTGGGAATATTTATTCCTGGGAGCTAAAGGTTGGAGTGTGATGATGTTGCTTTTGCTTATGTAAATTGTTTAGATGTGATGAGGAAAATAGATAATGGTAAGGAAGTATGTCTTCCCTCCACTCCACTTACTAGAGGTATGTGGGTTACTTTATTAGATTACTGTGCCTGTAGGAGAAGAGTGTGTTTATCTGAGGTTGGAGCTTTAACTGAACATCTTTGATCCTTTCACTTTCTGAGATGTTGCCTTGACTGAAGTCTTCGTCAGTGAAGAAGTGAGAAACTGTACTTCTTCATCGAGAATCTGTATGCCACACGAGATCACAATTTCTGCTGTGGTGTGCAACGTGTTGCCACTCCAGACCCCCAAAATGCTGCAGTACCACTACGCAGCCCCACAACCTCCCCAGTGCTTCCTTGCTTGCATCTTGACTCTGCTATACTTGTGGTTACAGGTTTTGAGAGCTCCTTACATGGAATTGCAGAATAAAACACACATCTAAATAACCCTGAGGGCAGCAGTGGAGCCACATTTGCTGGTATTTTGTTTGGAATGTATGTATCCTCCCCTGGGCCAAACCCTCTGCTACAGTGGGTAAGCAAACTCCCCTCTAAAGATTACTAGTGCAAGGGAAAACAGCGTCCAGCACTTGGGCAGAGACTGGAGCATCTCCGGCCACTGGCCAGCAGCTGCAGAGCTCTGCCCCAGAATATAACCACTGTGGTATTGGAAAGTCACTGATCTGGACACCACCTCGTGAGACCCCAGATTCTATATGCAAGCACCTGGGACAACGACACAACAACCCGGTGACAGCAATAAATGAAACTGCTGCTGCAAAGGTTAAAAAATATGGAGTGCAAGCTTATGAGCATGAATAAGAGAAAAAATGGGGGTGAAAACTGCTACAAGTATAATGCGAGTATGAAAATTCATTTCCTAGAGGATACAACACACTAAGTAATGGGAAAAAGCAAAGTCACAGATACTGTTCCTTGATACAAAGGACAGTGTTTTCCTGGACGCTCTGGGTCAGAAGATTTATCCACTCAAAAGATGTTATAGGAAAAGCAAACATATTGAAACACAAAAATCACCAAATTATCTATAAATTACAGGACAAAAAGACACTAAAAGTAAAGTTCTGCCAAAATCCTCAACGGCACGAGGAGACCCCATCCACCACAGACGCATGATGATGCCAAAATGAGCTGTAAGTAAACTTCTAACAGGAAAACCCCACACTGCCGTATCTAACAATTCCCCCATGTCTACAAATCCTTACCACTTCAGCAGGAAGAGGACACAGTCAGGCAGCAGAAGCGCAAACTCCTCCACCTGAGGGAAGCATGGAGCCATACGCCCACCCAGAGGGAGCTCCCCAGGGAACCATCCAGCCATCCACGGAACCCCACCTCCAAAAAAATCTTTCTGCTTCAGCGAGTCTCACCAAAGCGGTGCAGAGCAGAGTTCTAGGTGGCGCTGGAGCCAGGCTTAGAGGCAGACATCCAGGGCAAATGCAGCTGGGCACGCAGAACAGCAGCCAAGGAGACTGTACAACCCTACTGACAGTGCACTCTAGCCGTTGCCTGAACTTCAAGAGCCCAGGACTCCGGAGTGCTGTCAAAGCCTTGCTTACAGGGTGGCCCTGGTCCCAAAGGTCCACGGGGGCTCCTTCTTGCCGCTTCAGGGGCACCCTGACCTACAACCCGCTAGCGAGGCAGTTGCCCCACACAGGCTGCCAGTTGAGCACCAAGGCTCTCAGATCCGGACCCTGGATGCAGACGGGCTGACACCCAGGGGGCCCCACAGCTCAACTATCCCCCAGAGCCAGAGGACTGACATTCAGCAGCCAGGCAATGGAACACAACTGCCAAAGGCCAGGGCCGCAGCCCTGGAGACTCTGGGGAGGCACACACCCGGACACACATACCCTGGCCCAAACAACTCTGACAGACCAGGGTTACAGGGAGGGAAGGTTTCTCCACACACCCACCAGGCACTGCCTGGGGACACGCACAGCCCTGGGTACACGGTTGGCTCCTTGGTTCAGCACTCCCAACAAGCCCCATGGAGCACGAGGCTCCCACCTGCACCTCAGTTCTGGGCCGGCCAGCCTGGCTGCAGCACAGCTCCACGTCTGCAGGATCCCAGCGAGTGATCTTGACCCCAGCTACGGGGAGGTCACCCCAGCCAAAAATGGCACCAAAGGCCAAAGGGCCTACATGACCTCAGCTTTTTCCTCCAAAATGTTCATTCTCTTTCCTATAGATTACCTCCCATTTCTCAACATAACCCACAGATTCACCCCTTCAAAAGGTCATTTTGTTTCACCTAAATTACCTCAGGTTTTCCCTCCAAAACATCTGACAGAACAGTCTCTGAGCCCTCCGATTTCCCTCAGCTTTTCCCTCCAAATTCTTCATTCTCTCCTCTATAGATTATCTCACATTTTCCACGCAAAATGTCTGATCTCTGTCCCTTCGAAGTTACTTGTGCTTTCCCCCCTACACAGGTCACTTGGTCCTCTCTCAGCTTTTCCCTCAGGAATTCCACCGAAAGCCATGCTGTCCCTCAGGCTGCTCTCACGTGTTCTCGTCCGCTGCATCATGTCTGACAGCCTGAAGTCCACTCCACGACCAGGTATCAAGCTCCTCCACAAAGCTCACCTCAGACTCAGGTGCATGATTTGGCCGCTGTGGCTGTCACAGCCCATATAGGTGAGCCTTGGAGTCGACAGCATCAGAGTTGCCACTGCAGTGATTTCAAACCCTGTGTTCCTGCCAGCTGAGTAGAGTCACCAGCCACGCATTGCGATATGCAACTCCCTCACGGCACTTGTAGCTCCCGCCCAAACCCCTGCAATCCCTGCGCCTCTCACTGCACTTGCAGCTCCCACCCAAACTGGCCACCATCTCTGCATCCCTTCATGGCACTTCTAGATCCTGCTCCAAACCCCTGCGTTCTCTCTGCGTTCCTCATGGCACTCACAGTTTCCACCCGACACCACACAATCCTCGCATCCCCCATGACACTCGCAGCCCCCTCAGCAATAGGCAGGACAACTCACCAGGTGACCCTCCCAGGGTTGGGCTGCAGAAGTACCACAGCTCACCAGAAGCCTGCCCTGCCAACCACTCTCACTCCTGGTTCTTGGTCTGTCCCTGCTCTGCCCTGCCACTGCTGTCATACCTGTGTGATCTCCTGCCCCACCAGGATCTTGGCCCCATCCCATCTCCCTCCCACCTAGACCATGGTAGAGCCTCACTTTCAATCGAGCTGGCCCCTGACAGTCCACAGGCTGCTCTGGAGCTCAGATTAGCACAAGACATCATCTTACTTTATTTAATTAAAATAAACATTATGTAGAGACGACAGGGGAGGTAGTGGGTGAGCTGCTGCATGTTCCTTAACGCTAGTTAAGTATAAAACACAACAGGTACCCAGCAGCATGGGGGGGGGAGGGTGGCGGGGAAGAGGAGGAAGGATAGTGTGGAGGAAGCAATGTTGGTGCAGTGCCATGTTCCCCTTGGCATGCCTCTGGCAGCCTCAGTGTCCCTGGAGCTGGAGTCTTTGTGGCTCTCTGAGCTCTAACCCTAACAACAGCCTGGCACTGAGGTCTCAGCATGACGGGTGGCCTATCTGATAAAGGAGTGCGTGGTGGCAGCAATGCTGATGCAGTGATGTGCTCCCTCGGCATGCCTCTTGCAGCCCCAGTGTCCACATATTGTCATGAGAAGGGCTTACTCTGCTGGAGATTCGCAAGACAGTACTAAGAAGAATAAAATATTTCTTCTGTAAAGGACAGGAGCATAACACATCTCAGATCTAACAATGTTATAAAGCATTCTTGCATTCAATTACTTATCAGTATAGAAACCAGCAGTTTATAACATTTTTAGGATAAAATATTTTTAAATTACTTTACTCGGGCATCAATTCACTCATTCAATGATTGGTCACAGGAATCAACTTCACAAGATATATATACAAAAATACTGCAGAGAAATTAGATGTTTTAAAACTTACTACTAATTTTACTTTTCAGCTGAAGCATAACATTAACAAGACTGCAGTCAAAGGCTAAGAACATATGTTATTTGATGTCTGAGATAAATCATGCTATGCAATAGATGTTCTGAACTCTCATTTTTAAGAGGATCATCACTGTGAAAGCTCTTAATACATTGCTTTACTCTGTCAAGATTTCTAATACCTTCAGCCAGACTGCCTGATATGCCTCAAGGTAGAACTTCCTTGTTCTCACACAATCAAACACATACAGCATCATAATGAGTGCATGAAAGACTGACATCCATAAGGTGCCCCCTGTGAAACATTTCTCTAAAGTCTGATTATTCCTAGACCCAAGCATAACAGTCACAGCTAATGATGTCAGCTGCCACAGCATGGTGCCTCAGGCATTCCTCTCCAAGGTCATTCAGCAGCATTTTGCTTTTCACATCTATGTTTATAGTTGCATTTGTGCTTAAAGTCAATAATCTGTCCAGCATGTCCAGACTTCTGAGCTTGCAAAACAGAAGCCAATAAACATGAAATCACAAAATGCAGTAATCCCTACGTGTACAGACAACACTTCTGTTGCTCTCTCTCAAACTTAAAATATCACTTTTGGGGTTTACAGCATTTACAGCAAAGATCACTCAAAATTGCACCTCCATGAAATGAGTAATACCTAACCCTAAGAAGTTGATTTACAGATTAAGTTACACAGCAGTTACATATGAATGAGGAACTGTGGGAGTTTAAGGCCAATCAATGATCCGAAGCTAACGTACATCAAAGTTTACTATTGCAACAATTCATTTTTGATAAGGGAGGAGGGAGATGGAAATAGAGTCACGGTGAGAAGACAATTAGGAAAGGACAGCTGAAGTAGTACATAACTGAAATAGCCCCAGTGAAGAATGAGCAGTGAAACTTCAGCAGGACAGCACACTTACGATGAGTATACTTTAGACAAGTGTTTCATGCTTCGTTAAGAGCAAAAGCAGGTTTCTCTATTCCCAAGTATTCAAAGAACTACTATTCCACTAAGCAGGGTCCAACATGTTCTGAGAAGTAGGTGTAAACTCAGCTAGGGGAGCAGGAAAGAAGAAGACTCTTGTTTTGCTTTATTATTATTGTTTGAATTACATTCTTGTGACATTTTAATTTGAGGTCTTCGAAGACTTACTGAAAGTAACAAACTTACTGGTCACTTGCCTATCCAGCAAGATTTATTCTTTCCAAAATTTATGCCGGCTGTCTAGCAAGAGTGGTCTGAGTGCCCTCATAAAATTCAAAAATACACAAGCTAAGGTCTATTTCTTTTTAGAAGAACTGCATATCATCCCTTTGTAAGTCCTACTCCTGTATATCGAAGTGCTCCAGAGCAAAATGTATCCCAGACAAGTAACAGATGCAGCAATTGCTAGTGTTTCAATCAGCACCAAAGATTCAACAACTTACATAGTTGCTGTCCCTGGGGCTTTCAGTAACCAGCACAGGTGAACCATGTCATAGCTAAATCAGAATAAATTTTAAACTACATCTCGCCCATGGAAAAAAGATAAAGCATAGATAATGTCCCACCAAAGAACTTTAAGGTATTTTGTTCAAACCACAGGAAGTCATCAAGATGAAGAGAGAGGCATGTAATACTCTGGATGCAGAATCTCACTAATTAGTTCATATATGTCAGAACTGCATGGAGAAAGGAGCGATACAGAAATCACTGTTTCAACTCCCAAACATGTTCTTATGCTCAGTGAAAGAATGAGGAAGTTCTGCAGCCACCATGTTATTGTGTACGTTTGAGAAAACTTGTGACAGACACAACCACCATCTAACAAAACTGAAAAACAGCAGTCAGAGGTCATGTTTGCTCTCTCGCTGGTAGCACAGCAAGGTCATTACAGAAAGCAACATCAAAGTATTTGCCTTGCTATTACTTTGACATTATTTTCCCTGATACCATCCTTTACAAAAATGGTTCTGTTAATTTGTAGGCTCTCAGTGTTCACACTCGCTTCCTATTTCTTTCTTCCCTTATGATGCTTTTTTGGAAAAGATTTCCTTTTTCACTTTCGAGAGTTGTGGAAGACCATAATCTGCTGTCATGTCTAGTTAAGCATCAGATTCCGGCGACTAACAGTGTGTGGGTTCAGATTCACTTTGACAGAGGACTTATACCTCAGGAAAGGATAACCAAAAGGCTTCTTAACACTAAATTTAGAAGATAGTGATATTCATATATATTTTTTTTTTTTTAATATGGCCTCTTCTCCTCTTAGGGGGTAAGCCTTTTTTGCTATTTAAGACCTATTTTTCATATTTCATGTAATATGGGCCCAAGTCCCTGTGAAAACAGCACAGCTGAGACTACTATGAGAAGGTATGTGTGCCACGCAAAGTAAAAATGGTATGCAAAGGTAAATTTGCTAGAATTGGCAGAGTTAGCAGCTTAAGGATTCAAAGAGGAAATGTCATCATTAAAAGCGAGAAAACAGTAAAGAGGATGAACAGGGTGTGAAGCAAACAACCTACGTTATGTGTATTAACCATTCAACTTACATGTTGCGTATTTCCAGTCTAGAGAGCCTCTCCAAGCGTGACAGAAGGTGCCTGAACTAACTAACGGAAAGAAAGCCTCTGTTTGTACCTCTGTTTCTTCTTGCTACTCGGTTCTAAAAATAAAGGTTGAATTCTAATTTTAAGGAAATGACACTAAGATGCTACACAGGCACAGAAACACACATTCTTGAGCCCTTTCATCAAGGTGAGAATGTTGGAAGGAACAGCACAGCCAAATGTTATCAAAAGCTTGTATTGCATTAGTGTTTAGCATTTAGATAATCTATTAACAGCCAAAGGACTTTTGTTAGTTATAACACCAATCCAAATTAAAACCCAACAATTTTGTAATACTTCTTCTGATAGAGATACCTTAGAAGCCTAAAAGTGCAGTTCATTTCCGTACAAATCCTCAAGCTGCTTGTATTTTATAAGTCACAGACCCCAAAAGAAAGTAGAATATGGGTAAAGTCATTATTAAATAAAATCTCCGTATACTTGACATCTTAGTACATACAAAATATGGTATATTTTGACCACACACTAACTTAAAATGTCCTAGAGTCAACCTTATAATTTTATTATGTCCACCAGAGTGAGGAAATAAAATAGTTTACTCTTTGATTTTGTTTGGCATTTCTTTTTAATGTGTATTTTTAATACAGGCTACTTTAACAGCTTACATCTGCAGACTGCAATGTCACTGTGTTTCATGTACCATCAAAATATATTTCTTGTATCACAAATATTCCAGCAAAAGATACAACTACATAATACTACAAAACAAAAGTAATGTTAAACAAGGTCCCTTGTTTGTGATCCCTGCTTCTAGGGATATCACAGACTCAGTGAGTCTTTCTACAGGAACCAAGTGGTTTAACTCGGATAATTCTATCTCATGACTTTTGAGAAGAGATGGCAAGAAAGAATTTTGTGTGTTAGTCCAGCAAAATAATCGAAGCCTTATGTGCAAAGAGAGTAAGAGACTATCTAAATTCACAGGTCATAGCTACAGACTAACAGTTTGGAAACCCTAATATACCTAATCAAGTAGAGAAAGTACAGAGGAATAAATAGAGAGGGACAATGAAGAAATTAAATAGTGTCCTCATTCCCTCCAGCACTGAGGGGAAACTTTGCACAACCATTCTACACTGGCATTAAAGCGGCACTTCCATTGACATCATAACCACTCAGGCACTTGCACTGACATGGTAATGACTCCTCTGGGGCTGTTACCACATCGATAGAAGTATGAGAGACACTTCATTGACACTGTAACAGCTCCAGTGCCTGCAATGGGATGGTAATGGCTCCTCTGGGGCTGTTACCATGTCAGTGGAAATATATATGAGATACTTCAATTGATGTTATAAAAGTGCCTACACCAGTATAATAAGTAAATCCCTAGAAATTTGGCAATAAAAATGAAATTATCAAGCTAAAAACAAAACCAAAAAACCCTCAAACAAACAAAAAAAAAAGTTGAACTGGTCAAGGGAAACAAAATCTTTCAGGACACTTATTTGTTTCAGCTTCACTGAAAAATGCTCATATGTACAAATACTACCAAAACCAAACAAAGACCTACCTCCTCCCAGGTAAGACATCAGCAGGCACAGATGAAAAGAGTGCCTAAAACTTCTGCCTATCCTTAAAACAATAATGAAGGTACTCACCCCTTTATGAACTGTACTTACAATAAACTTCAATTTACTTCTGTAACAAGAAATGTTTTAACTAATAGTTCATAACTTCTCAAGAACACTACCAAATAGTAAGGAGTCAAACCAATAAATTTCCATTCTGTAGGTTTTTAATTGATTTATTCGAACTGTTTGGTAAGTGCTTGTTAAAAAAAAATTATTCTGTAGTTCTTAAAAAAATAATGTGCATGGGAAAATTGCTAATGTAACAAATTTATTGTCTGAGATCACAAACTAATTATCAACCCATGTGGAATTTGTTAAGCTAACAAATCGAGCTGGCTTTCACCACATATAACTAACAACAACTGAGAATTATAATACTATTAAAAGCCATGAACGAGGGGCTTTTTGTGTAGTTTTTTTTCTAAAAACAACTTCCATTTTCTCTTTACACCTACTTCATGGGCTGAATTTTCCCATTTAGTAAATCCCCTTCAGTAGATTCTCCAAGGACTGCTTTTGTAGATCATTCAAGACTGTCAGAACTATAGACCTAGCACTGAGATTTCACATTCTATAATGTAGAAAAGGAAGGAAAAGCTCAGGAAAGCTCCAACAGGTAGTAAATACAAGCTGTAACAGTAAGGACAACGCTCTAGTGATTAAAAGCAATAGGAAGGTTATAGCATGCATACATTGGTACAATGCTATATTTAGTAATCAACCTCTCCACATGTACCAAGGAGGGGGAGAGTGAACAAAACCAAGCAGAAAGCCCAGAAATAAACCCATCCAGACAGATTTGCCCCTGCTACAGAATGAAGGAAAAGGAGAAAAGGAATTAGCAGCAAAGTTCATATGCCTATCATGTGCTTGTTCTTATCAATAAGCTTCACTTGTGGTACAGGTGAGGTCAAGATGGTTCAGGAAAAAAAAATGAGAGAAGGAAAATCAATTTCTCATTTGTGAGAACAGGGACTGTTTGAGATACTGACCATGTTTATTGCTCTGAAACTCATTAGGTACAACAACATACATATTGAGTAAATACCATGATAGCTAAAAGGAAATAAATGTTCTAAACAGGTGTAGGAGAAACAACAACATGAGAGAAGAAAACATTTCCCAACAGCTGTGGCACCAAAGAGGGAAGAGGAGGGATTGCAGCTGACCAACCTCATGTATCCTTCATGCACAATTATACATAAAGGTCAAAAAAAAAAAAAAAGCACAATTTGTGCATTTTTAGTAATTCTATGACAATTATTTTACTGCAGCACCTATTTCTGATGAAGGAGAAGGGTTAAGTGTTTTCACTGATGACATCCAGACTATGTAAAAAGCTGCTGAAAAACACATCTCCAGTTCAGTAAAGCCATTAACAAGTGCTGGGGTTCGGTGAAGAATTTAGACATATGCTTGGCTTTAACAATCCTTAAACTCGATAAAAACCAACATGACTTCAGCAGATAACAAAAGCTAAAAACAAGTTTCCTGACAGGAATGGACTAGTAGCTTTATCTGCAACAAATGCCAACTTGAGCACAGACAAGGCTGAATTTTAACACCTGTCCAAAGCATATGGACACACAGCTAGACTCACAGTAGAAACAGCTAATAAAGTCAGCTTGCAAACATACAATCAACTAGAAAATACAGCGGGAATTCCCTCTGAAAAGTGTACCCTTACAGGTATCCAAGCACTAGCGTAAGATCCCTTCGAAGCACAGCCTTGCCAAGCCCGAGAGCCCTCCAGCCGCTCCCAGGGGGCTCGCTTAGGAAAGCCCTCAGGGTTCCACTACAGAACCTCTCCAAGGGAGAAAAAATCACGGCTCACAGCACGGGCTGAGCACACGGAACACGCTGCTCCCAGGGCAGGGGCCGAGGCTGGGACTTCCCAGAGGGGGCTTCCCAGAAGAATCTCCCCCCTGCTNGAAGATTCAAGGCCCAGGCAGCTGAGATGACTCTGCTGCGCTGCGCTTCCCGCCTCACACTAATTAAATCAAATCATGTGCGTTTGTTCCCCGTTTCCTAAGGTGTTCTGAATTGCAACCATGAAAGGAAGGTGTTTTATCTCCTGCTATCACACAGAGGAGGTGGATGCAAACAGGGAGTGGAGGTATCTCCAGTGGCTATCCCATCTCCAGTGGCTGTACCATCTCTGGTCACTGCCCTAACTCCAGTGCTATCCCCTCTCTGGTGGCTGTACCATCTTTGGTGGCTATTCCCTTTCCGGTGACTGTACCATCTCCTGTGGCTATCCCATCTGCAGTAGCTGTACCACCTCCTGTGGTTCTTGGCTGGAGCTGAGGTGGCACGGTGCTGGGGAGGCTTTGCTGAAGCGAGTCCTTGGTTTTCCTGGGAGAAGCTGTTTCAGCTTGTGGCTCTGTGGAGAAAAGGCCAGTGCCAGGTGTCCCAGGTAAGCCTCTGGTGTCATTTGGTAGTGATGTGGGGCACCTTTCACATGCAGGAGCCTTGTGTTGCTGTTCCATATGAGGGAAGTGCGTAGACAAGAGTTGCCTCTTATCTACTGGGTATTCCTAAGCTGGATATTCCTATGAAATTTTAAGCCTCCTGTGGACTTGCTCTTCTTGAGTATGAAATTATACACTTCTAAAAGCCCAGAAGCCACCTGAAGTTGAGTAAGTTGTTCTTCGCTACATCTATGAAAAAAGCTAATGTAATTTAGTAGTTTGGTTGTCCATTTGTTAGCTGCTTGAAAAGTTATAACTTTAGGACACGCTAAATGTTGTAGGTACTGATATTATTAATGTTGGTGGAATATAAGAAATTACATTTATTTTAATGCTGAAAACTTGAACACGCGTTGGCCTCTGCCTGTGCAATAGGAACTTATTGTTGTTCGGTTTCATAAAAGAGTTGCTTATTTTTCCATAGTAGAGCAGTGGTGGTGAACTTGACACTCTTCGAGGAGCTGTCAGGTGTATGTTATGTCTGTTAGCGTATACCTTGTATAATGTTTACACTGTCTTTAGTTGAATTTTGAAGGAGGTGTTTTTATTTTTTATTTTAAACATGTGCATAGCTTAGTGACTTGTATATGATAACAAGTGCTGTCCTAAGGAAAATACCACAGTAATAATATTGTCCTGATAGTAGACTTAGTATATTATACTACTGTTTAACGAATGTGAAATCCTTTAGGGATACAGGTAGTACTTCATCTTCACAGAAGGTGAAATAAAGTCACAATAACATGGGTAAAAATTTACAGCTTAATATCTATCAATTTCCTGCAGGCAGTGCTACCTTTCTTTTTTGCATGTATGCTAAGGCACAGAATGTTAAAAACCTTCTGGAATTTTGAATAAAAACTTACTGGTACATTTCATTTCTCTGTTTACAAAGGCTACCATAGTAGAATATTTTAAAATAGAAAAGCTTCACATTAATCTTCTTAAGTAGTTAGAACAAGAATTTGCTGAAAAACTTGTTTATTTGTTCATAGCATCCTCCTCTTTGATATTTTGATTTTTATCCTGCAATAGTTTTTGTATTTCAGGCTTAGTGTCCTGGTTAATTCAGGGCAACTCCTTTCTTCTCTTGCTACAATTCTTTCATGACTATCTCTATTTATGTTTATTTTATTTCCAGGCACAAAACAAGCTTGTACACAGTAGGTTAAACAAGAAAATGATGCAAACATTAGCACGTTTATAACTGTCATTCCTTTATTTACCTCTCAGTGATGAAGACATGTAATCTCTACAGCAAAAGTCTGTGATTCTCTTCCAGCTGGCTGCCTGCCTTAACTTAAGGGAATAGTAATAAATGAAGCTCAAGCAAATGGCCACCATCTGGGTGAAGCTCAAGTGAGCTTGTTTGGACAAGGCTCTAGGGTCATGTAAATGAAATGGACTTTAATGTTAAGATGCATCCGTGGATATACAATTCCTCCTTATATAAAATCTGGCTTGATTCAGTGCAGGTGCAGAAAGTTGGCAGTATTTATAAATGAGACATAATTTAGAGCTTTTTAAAGATGCACATTGTTTACGTGTATAAACAGCCATCTGATGCCCATCTTTCAAAGCAGCCTTGAAAACAGACACTATTACAAATAAGCAAAAAGGGAAAGGGCATGGAGCAGCCATAAAAGTAATGCCTTCTACTGGCCTTATTCATACATGTTGATTCTCTTTTTTTCTCACTAAAAATTAATACTGATGCTTTGCTATAATTAAGTATTTGTATGTTGTTAGACTTTTAAGATTTTTGAAACCAAGTCAAAAATGTTGTGCTTACCCCTGCTCACCTGATACTGTATGTTTAGCAGCTACAATGTGATGTATTGCTAAGGGTCTGGTATTTTCAACTTACTGCTTTAGCTGAATCCAGATTTAGTTTTTCTGCTTATAATTGCTGAAATTTATTGTTGCTATATAATATTTTAACCTTTTCCAAGCCATTCAGATTTTGACAAGATATGTGAACCTTCATATTTTTGAATCTCATGCAGTAGAGACTTAGCTTTCAGAAAATAGTTAATTATTGTTGAAGTGAATTTAATGCATGACTCTTAGCATGTTCAGTTACTTTTCACTGTTCCACTTTACTCCAGTCTCTGCTTGATGGTAAACTGTCCTTTGAAAAAGCTATTTAGTTACTCCAATCTGTGCTTAATGATAGATCTTCCTTAGGAAGAGCTACTTAGTATGTCTGTATATCACTTGCAACATTAGGAATGATTAGCTGTAGTTCTGATTCATTGGATGAGCTTTTTGTTGTTTGACTGAGCACGTTTTTTCCCAAACAAAACATGGTACAGTTTTTCACTAGGGTGAACATTCTTCATTTGTGATTTAGTCTGTATGTGTATATATGTTGCTTATGAAAGTTCAGTAGGTTTTACTTAAAAAACCCAAACTTGCACCAGTGTAATGTTGCTGTTGAAAATGTGTAAAGCTATCTACAGTAAAAGCGCTGTAAGTCTGTGTTATCAATTATAGATGATTCAAGTATTACTGCCCCTAAAAATATGAAAGAATTTAAATTCATAGTTCGCAGGTTCATATTAAAACTTCTTTGCCAGATTCTGACAGTGAAGTGGCAACCATGATCAGCACTGCCATTTCCAGCCCCTGCCACATACATCCGTGTGCCAGGTGGATTTCCATTTATGCTTTTTCTGTATTTGTACAGGACCTTACATTGGAACTTATTCTTGTATGTATGTCCAGGGTAACTCTGTTTCTACCAAGTACAATTAAATTTTCTAGCACCATCCAATTACAGAGTACTGCCTCAGCTGGACTTCCAATGTATTCACCCTTTAAGTTAACAGAGCTGAGACATAAGCAAGGACTCTTGTGGCTCATAAAGAGCAACTCTTCCAGCTGAAGTAAAGGGATCATCCTTTTCATTGA